>JASDQU010100773.1:350306-373637 GCA_032191745.1 Picea mariana
CTCTAAGTTGACTCTCAACTATTGACTGACTTCCTCTAGAAGATCTAGAGGTAGACCTATTGTTTTGATAAATAGTGATGGAGTGATGATAATCACAACAAATTCAATGGTAATGGAACACATAAAATCTACTTGTAACATAACCATAAACTAATAATCCATATTTTTTATTACTTCCGGAGAACTTAGTTTCACCTTGTACGAACTTTTATTTCCATTGTAGAGGGAACATACAAAGGTACCATGTTAAGCACTAAAAAGCATCAATGGATACTTTTTTGGAGTTATTATTTTCACATATATATTAAAAATTTCTAAAATAACCCAAAACTGTATATGTACGAAACTTGAGAATTTTCATTTCTTGTATTGTACCCACTTTTCCTTTCTTGTTTCTGGTAACATAGATAGGAATATTAAAATTGAACTATAAAGTTCTATATTCTTCTGAGTTTCTACAAGATTTAATAGATTGGTTCATAATGTATATGAAACTTTTTTACCTTGTTCTGGAGTTAAGAAAATGAAATAACCATGTATAACCTCTTGTTTCCATGTTGAACATGAAGTACAATTTTCCACAATGGATTGTATAACCTCTTGTACCTAATCCAATAACCATTATGTTATATTTAATGCAGTTATCTAGTGGCATAGTTTCTAATAATGTTGCATGAATATATTCTAGTTTTGTTTACACAAAGGAACTGAAAGTTGAACAGTGCAAGCCAACTCATGCTGGATTGTTGTTTCTTTTTCAACATTGTCCTTTCTAACTATAACACATTCAAAACCTCAAGAATGTCCAATTAAGAGGAGAAATTGTTTCTCTCTTAAAACTAGGGGTATCCATGTAAGAAAACAATATTTACACCGAAGGTGTTTTTAAGGGGGCGGTTCTGTCCAAGCCTTCATCGTCTGTCCATAGCCACTTGGAACCCGCCCCATGTCCAATTKCCATTCGCCCTGCACTGTCCACCTACCTTGTTATTATTTCTGAGATTCCCTCTGAGTTTGAAAGATGATGATATTTGCCCAAAAAAACACCGCCAGGCAGAATCAAAAGGCCCAACGGCAGGGGCAGGGTTTGGTTGCAGGCTATGCCAGGGAATACATCAAATTCAACAACAACRAAGGAGGAGAAAACTCTTCTTTTTGTTTGTCGGGCAGTCAGCCGGAATCAATTCTGAATCACCAGCCGCATAATCAAACCCAGGCCACAGAGACCAGAAAAGGTAGGCTTGAGCGAAGCTTTAGTCTCTTTATTTTTCACTTTTCTTTTTGGGACGTGGAAATAGATGTGAAATAAAACGAATTTAGCTCTGTGGAATTTAGAGACCTGTATATTTATTTTTGCTTCTGCATGAGGGTTTGTGGATTTATTTATTCTTTCTTTAGTGTCTGGATGTTTGAAGTTTGAACTTGTGACTCTGTGGGGATTGAAATCATGCCTTGCTTTTTAATAATTGTCGTCCTATAATTAAGGCATAGGTAGCATTTTGTTGCACCTTGTTGGAAGTTTACAACATCATGGTCTTTGTGGATTTCCTTGTGGAAGTGGAATCGAATCAATTGTTGCATTTGAGCTGCGATAGTGTTCTTTGTGGGTAATTGGTGTACCAAATATTTCAGATTCCAATCCTGAAGGGCCTAAATTCCCTCAATAATTCTTATTACTAGTAGTGAATCTTTCATTACTGTCAGCCTGTTAATCCTCATATCTTTGGAGGGTTGAAGTCCTATCAGGGCTGCAAATTCTGTTTCAAATCCTAGGTAGTAGGACATAAATAAAGAACCACCACATTCATGAATTAGTCCACCACTTTCTGCCCTTCCTGGGTCACCCTTAGTAGCCCCATTAAACTTTATGACTGCCCTGCTCCTTGGGACAACAAGATGGGAGAGGATATTAGTATAACTGTATCTCATTAGCTAACTTTAAAGAGCATATTTACTAGTCTTTAATCTCAAGAAGCAACAACTTCTGATGTTGCAGAGAACAAACCAAAAATGGTGTTCAATTTTTATTACAGACAAATAGAAAGTCTAAAGAAATTATACATGAAGACGATAATGGTATACTAAGCCACAAACTTCTGTTGCTAGATACTCTATATCACAGTTCAGAACATATTCAAAATTTGAATCCAAGTCTCTACAACTGATTTAAGTTTGGCCAAGTTTCTTTTCCTTGTTTGAGTCAGAGAGGTCGTAAAGAAGTTCATGGCCATTACATTATTGAAAAACTCGGAGATGACTTCTATGAAAGTCAATATTTTTTTTTATATCTTCGTCCTCAACAATTCTCTTGCTTTGGTGGTAACGTCAATTACACCGCCTAAACCTGTTGGGTGAATTGTAGCAAGGGTAAATAGTACCCCTAATTTGGAGACCCTAACTAGCTACCCTGTTGGGTAAATTGTAACAAGGGTAAACAGTACCCCTAATTTGAAAACCCTAACCAACTACCCTGTTAACATAAATAGCTACATAGTTGCTTGTTGATCCACATTCGTTACTGGAATCCAGGAATCCTCAAAAGAAAATTAGCCATCCTATGTTTTTATGAAACCATTAACCCTTAAAGTTTTTTCATATGTTTATCACTTGAACACGTTGAATCCATGTTTGAACAAGTTGATTTTTTTTTTTACAGGTTGGAATCTCATTTTATTTGACTGATTTTGGTGAACCGATGGCCTTCTTTTATTTGACTAATTTTGTTGAACTAAATGCCTTCTTGGTAATAATTATTCACTGTACATTTCAAGGAGAGGCTTTATGGTGCTCATCTGTACTTCATGTTGGAAATAATGTCCAAATGTCATTCAACAATGCTGACTACATTTAATCCAATAAAAATTGACACCATAGATCATGACTAAAAAGAGTGGCAAAAGAAAAGCCACCTAGCTTCAATGATGAAGACTTATTGTTGGTTCCATGAGGACACATTATTTGTATACTAGAGGCTTATTAGCAACTCTGCATAGATGTTACTTGAGTTCCAATGCTGTCTGGCCTCACTGGTTTTGGGGAGATTTTTTCACACCATCAAAGTTGAATTATGTACTTTGCACCTTCAATCTTCAATTAATGAATAATGTTATACGTTCGAATAGTTCCACTTCCATGTAATAATCCTTTAGAAGATGTCAAAGGTTTTAATGGCCTTTAATTTGAATGATTTCATAGAAATGCCTCTCTTATATGAGAGAAATAAAGAAGAATCCAACAATTCACATTAGCTTGATCAATACGTTAAGAAAGACCCCTTTTCTATCACAACAATTTGAATTCTATGAATAGTTGTTAAAAGTTTTTGCAATCTCCTACATGCATTCATGTAGAAATTGCTGGTGATCATGGTGAAATGGTTTGCTTTGGATCAATATTTCCATAATAAGAATGGCTAGGGTTAATTTTGCAATGAAACAAGATGCAGAGGAATTCTACAGTGTGATATGGGGCAATAGGGTTTTTCCYTGTTATGCAATTTCATGCTAAAAAGAATGTATGAACTCTGATTTTATGGTTGATTGACAATATCTAAATGCAAGTATACTTTTGATTCCAAGCCTAGAAGAACAATACATGCAACATCTAGCAATATTCATAAAGTCCTTAATGAACTTCCACATAATAATGTGAAGACCTAGAGTGGTATTGGTTACTGACACACCCTTGATTGTAAATCACATTAAGTATAACTTGAAAGAATATGCCGAGGTACATGTTTGTATGCTCAATAAGTGAACATCAATGGAGAAAAAGTCTGCGATTCAATAAAGAGGGTCATTATGTGGACATTTTGTGAAGCTTAAAATGGTCATACATTTAATTTTTTTTCTTTGTGAGAGGTAGCTTATTATCTCTCTTATATAGATTATTCACTTTGATGGACTGTCATACTCAAGTCAGAATGCCAGTGAGATCATGAATGCAACCTACTTTCTGGTATGTTTTACTTAGTAGAGCTCACCTCTCTGGGTTCCAAATAGTATTGCTTCTTGTTGCGTGTCAATTAGTAGAGCTGAATAGCAAGGAACAAATACTCAGGTAATGAAAGGATGTGCCATCAACTGTGGACCACTCAAAGAGTCAAAACTAATTCCAGTATTTGTTAAAACAAATAGCATTCAAGCTCCTCCTTGGTGTCATATGTCAAAGAAGATCGGGATGTTATTGGCAGATGGTTCATTGAGGTTGAAGGCCATGAAACAAGAGGTGTCAAGTAATGGAGCTTACCGAGATTGAGGGATTGCCACATTTATCCAACTAGGATTGCATCATCCGTGAGGCAAGTAATTAGGTGTGCGCTAAGTTCTTCAACCTGAATTCAAGTGTCCAAAGTGCTCACAAGTGTTAAGTAAAAGTGCACCATGTGTCACGATATGCCACCCAACAGTGTCATAAGGGTTTGATAAGCAAAGCATCCAAATGCAAGAGATATTACCATTCATCCAGCTATCAAGTAAGAATTTATAAATGAAGAAGCTCGTAGAAGAAAGTATGGGGATTTGGTAATCACGGAATTTAAAATATTTCTATAACATTCTTTCCAGATATTGTTACTGTTGCCAGCAATGTAGCATGATATGATCGCTAGTGTTTCTTCTACAACTAACTAAAAATGGAGGCAAAATTTGGCAATATTTCATTTTCTTTGAAACTGTAGAATTTGGAAATTGTGGCAAAAAATCATGATAAAGGCTGGTAGTCAAGAAGCCTGATATCATTAGAAAGATTCTGGAGCCTATACTTGATGAAATTTGGCAGGTTAATCTCAGGCATAGCATAAAGAGTCTATCTGTCATCTAAATGCAAGGGAAATTTTCATATTTCTAGAAGGCTGGAGGTTTGGAGGTATGCAAGAAATTGCTTGATGTGACCAATAATTTCTTCCCGAGGATAAATGTACAGTGTAGTTGATCATGCAAAACAAACTGGCTTCCTCGGTGAACTTTAGAAAGCATGTACAATCACTAGCAAGATGTATTGGTTGGCTTTAAAATATAGTTTTACAGTATCTTGGATGTGCCTGCAACAACTATACTCCTTGAATTACAGGGTTCTTAGAGGAAAATGGGTATTCTTGTAGAAAAGCTTTCATGTTGTAGATATTGTGCAACCAATAGTGGATATTACATTTATCATGCAAGAATGAGGAGAAATATAAAAAGAAAGAGTACTCCCAAGTCTAAACAATGTAAAATAATCCCCAAAACACTAGCTATCAAGTGAAAAGAGTGGTTATAATGATTTTTGCAGCAAAAGACAATGTTGTATGATCAAGGAATGTTTTGTAACAACAGCAAGAAATTAGCTCTTAAAATTCTCAAATAAATTCCCAAATATAAATCTTAATGAGTAGAACCAGATCCAAATGTGAAACAATGATTTCAGCCTACTTTAACCATGACATTAAGTAAGTTATCAATAATAAGGCCAAGCCCTAATGGATRTAACAAATACTTCATAACAAAAGCAAGGAAACTTGCTTTCATCCAACAATACAACCATGGAAATTATGCCCAATATCAAGTAGAATGTTGGGAAGACCTTGGACAATAATTATATGTTTGAGTTATTGTTATAAATAATTGATTARATGCAATAATTTTGAGCCATAATGGTTGTAGCAATCATTCATAACAACAACAAATTACTATATAGTCATTGCTCGTTCGTTCACTGAGATGTTGATTATAATTCCATGCAATAGGATACATACAATTGATTCAAGTCGCTGTTGGAATGAATTATGATCACTCATGGACACCAAGTTGAAGAAGAGCACAACATTTCACTTGCAAACAATTGGATAGGCTAAAGATGTAAATTAAATAGTAATGCATCTATTGCAAATCTATATTCATTGACATTCAAAGGCATGGGATGAACAATTTCCCTACGTTGAACATATTTGTAACTGTGCAATCCATGGCACCATTGATAAATCATCATTGGAAACATATTTAGGGTTTCAACCTTAGGCATTCCTGGATCTTGCAATGTAGGGCATGTTGTCAAAGACTCAACAATAAGAAATTGTCCATGGATAGGTTGCTTGTTGAACAAATTAAAGCAACACATAGATAGGTGCAAGGGATGTTGAGAAAGACTTAGAAGAAGTATAAGGAGAAATATGACAAGCATCATGTTGACCATAAGTTTGAAGTTGGAGAAAAAGTATGTTTTCATTTGCAAAGGAGTGCTTCAAAGGGAAGAGCCCAAATAATTATAAATTGTGGAATATAGGGAAGAGAATGCCTTCACGTTGGATTTGCCACCATATTGAGGCATCCGACCTATATTCAACATGGAGAAGATGATACCTTTTAGCCATCAATGGTTAAAGAAGAAGATCAATTCAAGAGGTCAAATTTCAAACATTACCAACCAGACCATAGAGATTGATCAACCTTTGGAGGACACTATATTGCAAGTCAAAGAAAAGATGACAAGGAACAACACTTGGAAACCGTACCTAGTTTCCTAATAGGGGAAAATGCCTCAAACTTCAAAGTAGTGGATGGTTGATAAAAGAACAAGTCTAAAGAGAAATTCCTCATTTATGAGATGAGAAGATGGAAGGCCAACATACTTGGAAGGAGTAGGTTTGAATCATGATTGGATTGTTGTTGACATAGACAAGTCAATTCAACACCCAAGTTGACTTTGATTAAGCTTGGTGATTCGACAATACAACCTAGTTCAATTTTGATTTGAGTTGTTGACTCAACATATCAACATCAACATTGACTTGACAAATCCTCCTGATCGACAAAGACTCTGCTCAATGGGAAGCCCAACTATTGTAACAATGATAAGAATTAGTTTTGGAGGTCATTATGTAAATCTATAACCAACACAATTATCTCTAATTGAAAGTAATTTTACTTAACAACAACATTCTATAAATACCATCCTCTAAGGGAGGTGAAGATCATCTTAGAACTTAGATCATCATTGATTTGAACCTAGGTCATTTGTCACACTCTTCAGTGAGGTTCATAATTTCTTGTTTAGAAAGAGAGAGAGATGGTTAAAGCTTAGGATTTAGCTAGGTGATACTTGGATTGTGATTCCTACCCCGTAGTTTCAAATGTTTCTTGGAGAAGCTTCAAAGATTGAGGGAAACTGAGATTTATACTTGTATGCATATTGTATCGATATCATTTGCAATATTTCCTTGCTTTATGAAATATGATTCTATTAAACTTAATTGGCTGATGCAAGTAGTGAATTTTTAAGGACACACACATACACCTTGAGCTATAACTCAATTCAACCCACTGATGTCAAGATTTAGATTTTTTTCGAAAACAAAAGACATGGTAAGTCACTGAATACAGTGTTGAAAAGAAAAATAAATATTTTATTCATCACAGAATACAACTGTACAACCACAGGTGGTCCAAACAGACTACAAAACCAGTCGACAACAAGGCCTAGATAAATAATGAGAGGTTCATTCAACTACCTCAAAACCCTAACCAAAAAACCTAATTTAGTGTTAATTAAATAACATATTTATTTCCTAATGATTTAACTCTAAAGTCCTAAACCCTTTTTGGATCTTTATGGCTATCAATGCCCCTTTTGATCTAAAAAGTGTTTGAGAAAGGTGTTTAATCAGGTAAAGTGTTGTCAAAGATCCTCCCATGTCCTATACACTAATTCGATGGTGTGAGAGTCTAAATCACCCCCCCAGCTGTACACTTGTCTTAGACCTGCATTGCTTCCTCTAAAAGAAAGCCACCCTTGAAAAGTATTTGAAACATGTGCAACAATGTCCCAACCATGTCAACTATTGCCTAAAAAAACCTATCAATGCCAAAACTTGTAGGATGGATATTATCTTCCATAGCTTGCCACCCACAACTCTGGATGATCTTGCTGAATTCACGAACCATCCAAAACCTCCCATGTCTTGCTCAACACTTGGTAACATTACAAGGGAAACCTTACAATCCGAAGAAGATTGAAAGATGACCTCTATCTTCCCCCTATCAAATAAGAACTAGGGAAGATAGCCCCTTAAAATAGAAAGGAGTAGTACAAAACACCATTGTACATCCAGAAGTAGGGTCAAAACTAGAACCTGTAACCAATGTGTTGGAAACTGTCAAAAGAACTATCGACAAATTTCTTGAGATTTCAAACAAAAAATTAAACTCCTCTATCCCCTTTATTCGATCAATTCTACTTATGATTTTTCTAGTGATTAAAATGTGTTATTTATGATCTGCATTAACAAATTGCCAAAAGATTTGGCCTCAACTAGATATAAACCAATGATATCCCGTTACAAATGTTAGCAAACCAACATGTAAGCTAATTAAGCTACATGAATTTGTTAGTAGCTTTTACAAGTCCTTTATAAATACAATTCCAAGTCTTGTAACTCAATATCAAAGTAAAATTTAGTCTTGAAGATGGTACCTCAATGCTTCCCCCATCAGATGATAGATTGAAACAATGCTTTCAAACTCTTTAACGAACTCAGTGACAAGTGATATCTTTGACAAACAGACATTGGAAAAATGGATGGCGTGCATAAAAATGAATGTTTTAAAACCCCACTAATGCACAGAAAGCTCTACAATAGAGAACTGTGGAATATAATATGACAACATGCACACCCATAACTTGGACTTGTTGCATGTACTTTAATGTACAAGTTCGATGCTTCATTAAATTTTGTCAGGCTTCGATTTCACAATTACTTTGCACCACATCTCTTAATTGCCAATTTGGCATGATTAACATGTCAACTTCCATTTTTGTGGTTTATTCAATGGGAGTCTCCACATAGAAGGAGGTTTGTGCATTTGGAGCAGTGTCATCAATGTACCATCCAAGTGCAACTCTATCTGTCAAGCGTCGTCCAAAAACTTCATTGAGGGCTATTCAATCCTCATTGCTAGAATTGTGTTATTCCTCAACTTGGTTGCAAATTGGTGAAAGTGCCAAATGAAAAGAACAAAACACAACACCTCCCTCTCTATGAAATTTCACAAATCACCTTATTGGATTCATAATGAACTCAATGAAGTTAGTCGCACATGGTGCCATCTCTATGGTAACAAAGTGATAAAATTCAATCACATAAAAAATAGATCCAAGTGCACTCCAAAACATCTAGTGCACAATTAATTTCTTCTATGAACTTATTTGGTGAGTCATTACATGAGTGTGGGCAAGGCAATATCAAATATCTCAAACATTAGTGTGACAAGGAGCCAAGCACTCACAGGGAGCTCATCATTATAATGTGGATTCTCCATAACTGATTTGGGCTTAATTAAAATAAGACAATTCATATAAAGATGATTGTTTTTCATGTATCCAATATTCCATGAAGTGTCTGGTTCACTTAATATAAATTGAACTTCCTGCTTCAAACATATGATTCACAATGGTGTTTCTCAATAAAAAATCTTCAAAATAAATTACAGAAAGTAAGAGTGGTGGCCACATCAATTTCTGCAACAAACTCCATTGATTCTTGCTCAACTCGGTGTGTAGAATCCATCATCCAGGCCCTTTAAATCATATGATCTTTGATACCAATGTTAGAAAAGAAGAACATGGTAAGTCCATTACATAAACAAGGGTGAAGAGAAAGATAAAATTTTTATTAGTAGCTGAATACACCTGTACAACCTTGGGTGGTCCAAATAGACTACACAACCATACAACAACAATACCTCAATAAATAATGAAAGGTTCATTCAACTACCTCAAAATCCTAACCAAAAAACCTAATGTAGTGTTAATTAAATAATACATTTATTTCCCAATGATTTAACTCTAGAGTCCTAGAAACATTGTTGGATCAATATGGCTAACAGATACAAGTATCAGGGCCAATCTTGTGACCAAGTCTAAATCATATCAATTTGGTATCAGAGCCCACCAAAGGAATTTGTAGAAATTTCCAAGTATGACTTTTATTGCAAATTCAGAAATTTCACCTCTTACTAGAGGTTTCCTGGATCTAATCCCTATGAATTTTCTAACCTATATTTAATTACACCTATTAGAATTAGGATAGTAAAGCAGAACAAAACTGTCTTTTTAAAATTTCAGTGAGAATAACAACTAAGTCTTATATTTAGAAAACAAAACTACACTGCTTGAACAGAAAAGCAAACATATGTGCTTAGATCTAAGCTAGTTTAGATATTAGCTAAATAGTAGATCTAGAATAAAACATCAATTCTAATCTACAATGCTATTGTAAATATTATACAGATATAAACTCAAAATAAACACAGATCTGATCATGAGTAATATAACAAACTTCAGAAACAAGGAATAAGAACCAAAATCAAAATAATGTCCAGATCTGATAAAGGTAAACTGATCTAATCTATGTAAGTAGATAGACAATAAATCTCATTAATGAACTTATAGATCTGACTGTAAGATCTTACCTGGATCTTTACCTCAAATTTCTAAAGGAGAGAAGCCACACATAGGTGATGTAGATCACTGAAAATATGCTCAGAAAAAGTCTAGTTCATAGATCTACCATATAGGTTAGATCTCTTTCCAAGAGATGAATAGATTTTCTTGCCACTAAGGAGGAGAGACCACATAAACAGCTCACAAGAATTCTCTATAGTTAAACCCTCACACACACAGAAAATTCAGGCAACCAAACCCTCACTCAAAAATTCTGAGGTTAAACCCTCACATACACAAAAAATTCCAGGGACGTAAACCCTCACACATATAGAAAAATTCAAGCCGCTTAAGGGGAGGCCACGACTCAAGGATAGAGGTCATATCAGTGTTGAAGGAGTCACAACTCAATGAGAAAAGGATCAGATCTGAAATGGAAGAGGTCTCAATCAGATCTGTCAACAGGAGGGAGACGACAACTTCAAACAACCAACATAGACTTGAGATCAGCAAGAGAGGACCTCCATCACACACATGTGCCTATCAACAAGAGTAACCAAGGTTGAACAGAGCTGAAAGGTGAGGGCCGCAGCTTCAAGGAGAACACTGTTGCAAAGAGGGCCGCAACTACAAGGAGAGCACTGTTGCAAGAAGGGCCGCAACTACAAAGGGAGATCCGCTCACTGTTGCAAGGAGGGCCACAACTAGCTAGGAGAGATCTGCACACTATAACGATCATAAGAGTGTAATGTGAAGGGTAGAGGGTAGGATTTATTTATAGTTTAGGCTAGGGAAAAAATAATAGTAATTAAATTAAAAATAACAAGTTTTAATTAATATAAATATTAATTTAAAACATGTTATAATTAAAATATTTAATTAATATTTTACATTAACCCTTAAGACAAAAACAAAACCCCAAACAAACAACAAGGGAAAGGGGTTTTAGGTGGGGTAGCTTGGTGGAAATACTTGTCCATTCATATTCAAGGTGACCTTATTAACTTTATCATCATTGCATATGGGATACATCCCTCATGTGGTCATGCCCTCCTTCAAGGAGGGTCATACACCAACAAAATACCTGATCAAGGATCAAGTTGCCCCAGAACATTTCTGGGGTCTTANATGGGTACCCTGGACCATGTCCAGGGGCCCTAGACATATCTAGGGGCTTTAACTACTTGGTCCCAGACGAAGAACCCCAGTCATATATTGGGGGCCCTAACAAGGATCTTTTTCCATGGCACCGACTGTTTGGTCCAAGACCAAGTACCCCAGGAGTGCACTGGGGGCCCTAGATCTCGACTAGGGTCTTTTCCATCCTCCCAGACAATGGATCTTGCAACTGCTACATATTTAACATTCCCTCTTAGCAAGAGAGGCATTCTTAGCTACACCAAGCTTTTCTCGAAAGTATACAAACTTTGTCAGTGACAGTGGCTTGGAAAAATATCTGTTGTTTGTTCTATCGTCGGAACATACTGAATGCTGAGAACGTTCTTCTGAACCATGTCCCAGACATAGTGATATCTCGTCTCAATGTGTTTCGATCTGTCATGAAACACTGGATTCTTGGTGAGCTTTATACAGCTCTGATTGTCACAGTGAATAACTGTGGGTTCAATCTCTGAACTGAACAAGTCTGAGAGTAGCTTCCTAAGCCACATTGCTTCTCTGCTGGCAACACTTGCAACAATGTATTCTACTTCTGCAGTGCTTTGGGCTATGGAGCCCTGTTTCCTGCTCCAGGAAATCATTGCCGAACCCAAAATGAAGCAATATCTGGAAGTGCTCTTCCGATCCACTGTACTGCCCATCCAATCTGAATCTGTAAAACCATGGAGCATTACACCTCCATTGGCAGTGTATCAGAGACCATAAGTTATTTTTCCCCGAACATATCTCAGAATAAGCTTCACAACAACCATATGTATATGCTTTGGTTCACACATGAACTGGCTAAGATCATTTACCGCATAACAGATGTCTGGTCTCGTATGTACGAGATACATCAAGGATCTAATGATCTGCCGATATAAACTGGGGTCTTCTGGATCTGAACCTGTAACTTGATATTGTAGTTTCTTTAGGTTAGAGATCATTGGAGTTGTCATGGACTTGCAGTCCATCATGCCAAATCTGCGAAGTATATCAACTGCATATTTACCCTGTGAGAGAAATATTTCTCCTGGTTTCTGCCAAACCTCCAAGCCCAAAAAATAGTGCATGAGCCCCAAGTCTTTCATTTAAAATTCTGCAGAAAGCTCCCTCTTAGTCTAAGCTATCAATTTTTCCTCTCCAATGAGGAACAGATCATCCACATATAAGACTAGGATAACTGGATGATTTTGAACAATCTTTATATAAAGATTTGGATCTTCTATGCTCTTGGAGAATCCAAGACTTTGTAGAAAACTGTCTATTCTACCATACCAAGCTCTTGGAGCTTGTTTTAATCTATACATGGCTTTCTTGAGTTTGCACACATGAGATATTTTATCATGTATCACGAAACCTTCCGGTTGCTCAATGTATACTTCTTGCTCAACTTCACTGTTAATAAAAGCAGTCTTAACATCCATCTGATGAAGTTTCCAACCAAAAACTGCTGCAAGTGAGATAATAATCCTGATTGAAGTATACCTGGAAACTGGAGCAAAAATCTCTTCGTAATCAATTCCTTCTTTATGAGAGAAACCATGAGCCACAAATATCGCCTTGTATTTTTCAATGCTGCCATCTGCTGCATGCTTTATCTTATAAAACCATTTTGAAGTTACTACTGATTTTCCATGAGGTCTAGGAACTACGGTCCATACATCATTCTTTAAAATAGAATCATATTCTTCATTCATATCATCTTTCCACACTTGATGTTTAGAGGCTTCTACAAATGTGGACGGTTCTGAATTGATCTCATTATTTAAATTAGCTATGAGACTAGAGTACTTATCTCGTTTCTTTCTTTCTCTGAAGGTGCCCTTAGGAGTTGAATTCTTTTTTGCTTCTTTCAATATTTCCCGACACTAGGCTGGTTTCCTTTTAGTAGGAGGTATCTCCATTGGAAACTCAATAGTATCCCTTGAGGGGTCCACTAGAAGTTCTGAGGTTTCCTCCTTCTACTGATCTAGAAGAGGAGAGTCTAAAGGGTCTAGTGGTGGAGCTTCCTACTCCTCTGAATCACATGGAAGTTCTCTGGCCCGACGAAAAGATGTTTCTTCATGAAAATTCACGTCTCTACTTGCTTCAATGAGCTTTTGGCCAGGGATATAAATCCTGTAAGATTTTTAGGTATCACTGTATCTCACAAAAGTTCCTTTCTTACCAGAGGGATCTAGTTTAGTCCTCTTCTCTTTTGGAATGTGTATATAGACTGGACTGCCAAAGTTAATTAAATGATCAATTGAAGGCTTACATCCGGTGAAAACTTCTTTATGATTTTTCACTTCAAGGGCTTTGTGTGGACATCTATTCTGAATGTAGACTACAGTACTGACAGCCTCGGCCCAAAGTGATAAAGGTAAGTTTTGTTCATGCATCATAGCCCTGGCTTCTTCACATATAGTTCTATTCTTTCTTTCAGCAACCCCATTCTACTGAGGGTTGTATGGCACAGTTAGCTCCCTCTTAATTCCAGAAGCACGACATAGTTCGTTGTATTTGAAGGAGTCAAATTATTTACCATTATCTATTTTGAAAACTCGGATGTGTCTTCCTGTTTGATTTTCAACAAGATTCTTGAAATCTTGAAATCTGCTAAAAGATTCATCTTTAGTTTTAAAGAAATAAATCCAAATTTTACGTGAACAATCATCAATAAAAATGATATAATAAATACAACCATTCATAGATGGTGCAGACATGGGCCCACAAATATCAAAATGAATTAAATCCAGAATTCCATTTGATTTTCTATTACTGAGAGGATATAATTTCTTTATGTTCTTACCAAGTGAACAACCTTTACAAACACTATCATGCTCAACAAAAAATACTGGCATACCTGTTGCCATCTTTTGCAAAACTGGAAGTGTGTTGTAGTTGAGATGTCCAAGTCTCCTGTGCTAAAGCTCGCAGGGATTGATCGTCTCATGAACTAGAGCTTCAACAACCTGACTTGAAATCTTATAAAGTCCACTCTCACGAGTTCCAATGGTTATAGCAGTACTTAAATCTTCATTTGAGGACCACAAGAGGGCCTTTCCTTTGGAGAAAGCTACTGAGTAACATTTACTTTCTAAAACTGGAACAAAGAATAAATTTTTCTTTAGACCAGGTACATAAGAATTTCATCAATGTCAAAGATATTGCCCGAGTGAAACCGGAAAGAGGTAGAACCAAAACCTTTTATGTCATAGGTGCCATCATCACCTAGTTCATCCTTTACCTTGAATTTCTTGTCTTGATAGTTTGCAAGGTTTTGTTTGAATCCTGTCATGTGTCTGGAAGCACCGCTGTCTATTAGCCAAATCTCCTCTAACTTGGTGATAGTGTCGGAAAGAGCTGAGCTGAGATAATATTCCTTATGTTGTTCTTTCTCTTTGGTGGCAGCCCTGGTTTGTCTTCTTTGAGGATCCTCTTGGGGTTTAGCCTCTTCAGTGGCAACTGAGGCTTGAAATCTTCCTCTTCTTTTCTGCTAAAAGGGAGGAATCCTGCAATCTCTTGCATAATGTCCTAGCTTATTCCAGTTAAAACATTTAACTTTAGATAAATGAGGATTAAGATGAGATAGCTTACCTTGGGGTTTCTTACCTTTGCCTTTTGATTTATGGAACTTCTTCCATTTCTTGGTCTTTGCTGCAAGGGCATGATCTTTCAGAACTAAATAGTCATTTTTGTTGTTTAGTCTTTTTTCTTCTTCTAAGTAGTCCTGTCACAATCTTTCAAAATTAGGTTGGGATTCTCTTCCATTCATGGATGCAAGAAAAACTCCCCAGGTATCAGGAATTCCATCAAATGTTGTTTGAACAAGGTCATCATCATCTACAGGAACTCCTATTGCAATAAGATGGTCTTTGGTTTGAGCATTTTTGGAGAAGAAGGTGGCAACTGTATCATCCTTTCTGATTTTCAAGGTACGTAATTGTTTCTTCAAAATTCTTTTCTGAGTAGGTGCCTTCTTTTCATATAGGTTTTCCAAAGCATCAAAACAATCTTTGGTAGTCCTTAGATGACCAATGATGGGCATCATGCTATCCTTGATAGAATAAAAAATGATTCTTTTAGCCTTGGTTTGTTTCCTTTTATATGCTGCCCTTGATGTGTTTGTGGTAGGTTCTTCAATCTCCCTAGAGATAAACTCTTCTAGATCATTCTCTTCAAGAATGTTCATTATTCTGTATTTCCAAGCATTAAAGTTTGCATCCCCTACAAGTCTGTCTTTAGCTTTAACTGATGAGGAAACCATGCTTAGATCTAAGTTAGTTTAGATGGACGATATCTGCAAAACAATCCTAATAAAGTGGATCTATGTAGGCTCAAGATTAAATCCTTGAGCTCTCTTCACACCCTTAGCTCTAATACCATGTTAGAATTAGGGCAGTAAAGCAAAACATAACTGTCTTTTTAAAATTTCAGTGAGAATAACAACTAAGTCTTATATTTAGAAAACAAAACTACACTGCTTGAACAAAAAAGCAAACATATGTGCTCAAATCTAAGCTAGTTTAGATATTAGCTAAATAGTAGATCTAGAATAAAACATCAATTCTAATCTACAATGCTGGTGTAAATCTTATACAGATCTAAACTCAAAATAAACACAGATCTGATCATGAGCAATATAAAAAACTTTAGAAACAAGGAATAAGAACCAAACTCAAAATAATGTCCAGATCTGATAAAGGTAAACTGATCTAATCTATGAAAGTAGACAAACAATAGATATCATTAATAAACTTACAGATCTAACTGTAAAATCTTACCTGGGACTTTAACTCAAATTTCTGAAGGAGAGAAGCCACACATAGGTGATGTAGATCACTGAAAATATGCTCAGAAAAAGTCTAGTTCATAGATCTACCATATAGGTTAGATCTCTTGCCAAGAGATGAATATATTTTCTTGCCACCGAGGAGGAGAGACCACATAAACAAATAACAATAATTATCTATAGTTAAACCCTCACACACATAGAAAATTCAGGCAACCAAACCCTCACTCAAAAATTCTGAGGTTAAACCCTCACATACACAGAAAATTCCAGGGACCCAAACCCTCACACATACAGAAAAATTCAGGCAGCTTAAGGGGAGGCCGCAGCTCAAGGATAGAGGTTAGATCAGTGCTGAAGGAGTCATGAATCAATGAGAAAAGGATCAGATCTGAAATGGAAGAGGTATCAATCATATCTATCAACAGGAGGGAGACGACAACTTCAAACAACYAGCACAGACTTGAGATCAACAAGAGAGGACCTCCATCACACACATGTACCTGTCAACAAGAGTAACCAAGGTTGAACAGAGMTGAAGGGTGAGGGCCACAACTTCAAGGAGAACACTGTCGCAAGGAGGGTCACAGCTACAGGGAGAACACTGTTGCAAGGAGGGCCACAACTACAAAGGGAGATCCACTCACTCTTGCAAGGAGGGCCGCAGCTAGTTAGGAGAGATCTGCACACTATAATGATCATAAGAGTGTAATGTGAAGGGTAGAGGGTAGGATTTATTTATAGTTTAGGCTAGGGAAAAAATAATAGTAATTAAATTACAAATAACAAGTTTTAATTAATATAAATATTAATTTAAAACATGTTATAATTAAAATATTTAATTAATATTTTACATTAACCCTTAAGACAAAAACAAAACCCCAAACAAACAACAAGGGAAAGGGGTTTTAGGTGGGGTAGCTTGGTGGAAATACTTGTCCATTCATATTCAATGTGACCTTATTAACTTTATCATCATTGCATATGGGATACATCCCTCATGTGGTCATGCCCACCTTCAAGGAGGGTCATACACCAACAAAATACCTGATCAAGGATCAAGTTGCCCCAGAACATTTCTGGGGTCTTATCCACCAAGGTACAAGACCAAGGATCAACCCATGGCCCAGACATGGGTACCCTAGACCATGTCCAAGGGCCCTAGACATATCTAGGAGCTTTAACTACTTGGTCCCAGACCAAGAACCCCAGTCATATACTGGGGGCCCTAACAATGGTGTTTTTCCATGGCACTGACTATTTGGTCCCAGACCAAGTGCCCCAGGAGTGCACTGGGGGCCCTAGATCTCGGATAGGGTCTTTTCCATCCTCCCGAAGAATGGCTCTTGCAGCTGCTACATATTTAACAACATCAGCGCACAACAACAAATACTTCACTTCCCTTCCATGCAAATCACTAGGCAACTCAAGAGAAAATGTACCAAACTAGTGTACTTCAATGCCAACAAGTTACAACCCTTAGGCACACTTTTCAAGCATATACCAGATCTGAAAATCACTTTATTACATCAGATTTTTGTTACCACTTCCCTTTCTGGGAGATCAAGAGTTGAATTTACCCACAAAAAGTAAGAATCAAACTCATGACCAAGATGGAGAAACTTATGGGAAAAGAGAAAAAGCAACGACACTGCATATCCATTTCTTGTGCAAATTTGTAATGGGTTAGTTTTCTCATTGTTATTGTCTAGGATATCTGGAGATATCAACAATCAAATACATGCTCATAAAATGTTAAGGGGTTCATAAGCAACAATAGTGTAGATTTATTTCTTTTGTGAATTTGGAATGGGCTAGTTTGCTCCTTGATCTTGTACAAGAATATCTCTCTAGTTCAACATCCAAAAGATACTCATAAAGTCTGTCCCACTTATATTTTATGTTCCCAAATTGGGTATTATTCATTCATCAATAGAAGGGATTTGAAACAAGGAAATATCTGAAGGTTTTGTTTTTCATCTTTATATATAAGCTATGACAGGGAAGAAAAATAGAAAAGATGTAATTTACCAGCTGAAGCGCCCACAACCGCATCACCTCGCTAGTCACAATCCAGTTCATTAGCACAATGGGATGAACGAAGAACTACAGATCAATATGGCGGGGATGAGCATGCTTCAAGTATTATACTTGAGCCACAATAAACTATTGGAACCTTTGCCTTTGGGGTTATTCACTCATCCAACCCTAGAATAACTGACCCTCTCTTACAATAGATTTACTTCATTGCAAGTGTCGGGCAGCTATGGCATGTACAATCAGCCAATTGTAGTGAACTTGAGCTACAAAAAAATACATGGCCCTCTTCCCGTATTCATGGTGACTATGCCCAACCTCTCCACACTGTCATTGTAGTACAATGGCATGATGACCTCCAAGTTGTGTGTTAGTGAGTGATGAGGTCATATTTTGAGTCAGCGAAGGAGAAGTGGGTCGACGAATAATGATTCTTATAAGAATCGTATTGTGCTGGTAAGAATCATTATAAGAATCCTATGAATTCAATACCCAATTCATAAAATGTGAAATATAAGCTAGTTACCTCTTGTAGGGAGTGTCAAGATCGGGTATATGGAGAAGATCAGAACACAAAACCTATAGATGGGGACAATCTGTGTGAGCTTCCACCCAGCCCGATTCACTTCCGTAGCTTTGTTCCTATCATAATTTTGCAAAATTTTATTGCATATCCAATGCCTCTACTACCCCAAGCTCTTATCCTTGAATCCCAAACTCAATGGGAACATGGACCATTCATCACATTCTTCCCCTCAAGCTCTCTCCTTTCACAAATGCAATGGTTACATTGACTCCTTAATGAGGTGTTAAGCTACATTGTCTGAGCAAGAATGTCTCTTTTCTTTGTGGAGATCATTTAAGCAATTGATCAAAGTCAATTTCACTCAACTCCAACATCCCTCTCAGGTAGGAAGATTCATAGTAGATAAGTCAAACTCTCCTCCAATAGTACAAATCTCAACAAAGGAAATCTGTCACAATATCAAGGTCTTAAAAGAATACACTTTGTTATGCCGCTTCTAAGAGATCTCCACTTCAAAGAATTTCATTGGACTCTCCATGGTCTTCAAGATTTTTCAACGTAACCACTCAAGAGGTCACCCACTAGAGAGGTGGGGGGGTCTTTTCATCTAGTCCTTTCATCGATACCTCTACTCCTTTAGGTATTCATCATGAATGGACCACAAGAAGACTACCTCTTCGAATGAAGGTGAATGCACCAAGCTCTTCTCCTTGAACCTCAGGCTAAAGGGTGAATAATGGGAACATGGGCCACTCAACACCTTACGCTCAAGATCTATTGTTGTAGTATTTAACAAAACCTTTGGTTTGAGTCTTTTGTCAAACAATTTACGTAAATCCTCTGTTCTCACTAATAAACCCTTTCTTTGCTGGTTGTAGCTTAATTCTGATATAGAGTTTTTATCAAACAGTTTGTGAGCATACTCCAATTCTCCATGTAACACTTATATTGGTTGTTTTTTTGTTTATGGATTTATTTTTTACTTGCCACCAATAAGCTTCATGTTCAGACTATCTATTTCAACAGAGTTTACAAGGAAATAACCAACAATTTAACACACAGGACAACAAGGAAAAATGCATACAAAGATTTGTTTTTTATTGCAATAATCTGACCTGTTACAAGCTGGTCATATTATAGGTTTAGATCGTCCTCTTTTGGATAGGAATGGATCCCCACAATGTCAAATTTGACTCAGGTAAAATGTAGTCCACTCTACTCATAAAATGATGTAGCTCTGTTTTATTATTTCCCGTGTTTGATACAGGCTGGAAGAACAACAAGAGTATTGTGGTAGTGGATGTAGGTTTTGCCAAACAATTGGTAGCTAATACACTTGATGAAATAAGGGATTAACTCCCTTCAAAGGTTCTACAACCATTATTGTAACAATACACCCTCCTTTAGCACTATACAACCCTTCACAATCAGTAATATGCCCTTCACTATTCAAGTGCTCCCTCGTTAGAGACAAATGGGCCCTCCTCTAATCCTGTGCACCCTGCATGAGATATCCAGCCTTTAAATGGAGAAATAATGGCCTAGGATTCGGCCCCTACCTTCAATAATTCTCCCAACTAGTAAATAAACATTCTCTCAGCCCGAAATTTTCCCCAACAGTGAGGTATTCATCCCACAATGAAAGAAAACGACCCAACACTTCATAAACACGCCCAGCTGCATAAGAAAGATGCCCAACAAGTATTTTTAGTTCATATCTAGATTAGAGTGCACCCAAATAGTGAAAGAATGCGCTCAGCAGGATAGGAGCTCGTCCCACAATCACTAATTCACCTCCACACCCTAAAATCTCAGCCACAACTTGATTAGAAGTATAATCTTCCCAATGAAGAGATCAAAGTGATTTTTTCCCACAAAATAACTAGCTAGGGTGTATCGTTGGAAACCAATCCTAGGATTTGTCACCAAAACCCCCCACAAAATGACTAGCTAGGTGTCTCAAAACCAATCCTAGGATTTGTCACCAAAACCCTCCAAACCCCAAGTTCTAAGAGCTCTCCAAGCCAAGAGGATGAATACAAAATAATTAATCATGATGAGTGATGACAGAATAGAGGTCCCTATCGTTCCTTTATACCCCTTGACTTTTTCTTCATTGTATTATTCATTGATTAAATCACTTAATTAATTAATTAACCATTTTAACTCTAAAAAATGATTTAACTATTCTTATGACTTTTCCGGTCACTGAAAGTCACTTATCATCGTCTTATCATGTAGTGCTCTTTCTCCCAATTCCGATGAGCTATTACACTAAGAGGTTTCTCCAAGTAATATGCCCATTATGACCTTCTTGGTGAATTTAATTAAAATATGACCCATAATAACTCAAAATTATGGAAATTGTCGGAATGCAACAAAACCAAAGCCAAGTTGTGCGGAATGGATCCCAGTGATGAATATGATGAATGATGAAATTCGAGCCCAATAAAACCCCTCAATATCTCTTGAACTTGCTGTCACCCCTATCTAGCTACTCTGGTAGGCATAACACTCTGTAATGTAATAATGGCCCAAAATAGGGACATTACAGTCCTCCCTGACGGAATATTGTTTGTCCTCAAGCAATAACTAAATCCAACTACCTATGATACCCGGGTTCCATATCCACTAGTGTGACACAAAGTAAACTCCCCTCAAGCTGTGGCATCTCCAAGTGCTTACCACACATGACACCCAAATGCCCATGATGAGTAGAATGATCAATGACCAAAGAAACTCAGTCAACTCCCTCAGCAACCACTCTACTTGAAACTCAATGCCATCAAACACTAAATTATCGCACTTCAATCCCTGGATCCCATATCAAAATGTGAACTGCAATGCCTCGTGAAGGAAAGTCCTGTAGCATATCAACACCATGAGTCTCCTGTAAATAACACATGGTCTCAACCCGAAATGAGTCTGTCCTCCACGACTGTACCAAACCCAACATGACCTCCACTAACTAAACATGATGCTGCCATAGTGAGGTCTTGCAAGACCTCAAGCAATCATCAACAAGTGACATGTTCCCCCCAATACTGAAGCTCACTGGAAAGTCAAAGTGACTTCCTCCTACAAAGATCCACTTGTCTCCATCAGTCAATAAAATTCCCAGCCCTATAATCCTAGGGTCCCATGTTAGTCTCTGACAGGGACCATCATGTTGATGTTGCACAAGAGAATTTCCATGAGGTAGGAGAATGCATGAATGACTCACACTTATTGAAAATGTTTAAACTCCCTGCTGATGTGGGGATTTCTTTAATGTTGGAGGATATCAAAGATGTGTCATTGTGACTAAGTGGACATATGTTGGTGAGAACGATGTCATCAACTCATCATCTTCACTCATAGATTCTTTAGAGGACAATGCCATCAACTCATCATTTTTATCACTGTTGTCATCAACCTAGTATAAATAATAACCACATCCTAAATACCTAGTGGACCTTCTTAAATGAGGCCACATTACATTTATTCCATGCTAACTAACTAGTGGGCCTTATTTAATAATAACAACCATAATGGACCCAATCCACTTTACATTGAATGACCACCATAACTATATCATTACTAGTTTAATGGGCCTTTTTCCGCTAGCTCCACCCCCCGAATCCAATCCAATTTAGATTGCATGGCCACCATCACTATACCATCACTAGTCTAATAGGCCTTTTTCCCCCCTCCCAGCACCCCCCGCCCATTACACCTCTAAGAAAAATCCCAACATTCCATACCCCTTTGAAAAGCGTTTCCTTCAATGCTTGCAGTGTGGATGTACAACAATAAATGAGGGTCCCATGTATGGTTTCTAATCACAAATATGAAGTAGTCCAAAGAGATAGGGTCCCATGTGCAAGGGTTTGTCTCAATTCTCCAGTAGTCCAAGAAGTTTGTCCATAAATCCAGGTCCCATGTACGATTGATGACCACCATGCTAAAATAGTCAGTGTCCCATGTGCTGTTAAGCCCTAATATTGGCTCATTACCCCTTAATTGGGGCATATTAGATTAGTAATTCTATTTTATTTATGTCGGATCTAGGCCATTAGTTGTAATTTATATTAGTAATTTTATTTTAATTATGTCGGCTTTAGGCCATTATTTGTAATTATACCTCCTAGTCTCCTATATATACCAAGGAGACATTTTCATTTTGAATCATCTTGTACTTGAACATTTAAGTGGGGTAAAATGAGGTTGCCCCCTCAAAGAGGCTTATTATCTGAAATTATTTCTTTTTCAAGGCGTTGAGTACTTTTCCTGAGGTTTTTCTATGCTATATTGAAGTTTGGTTCTTAACATATGGTATCAGAGCTCAAGGTCTTGGGGTTTCGCTGCTACATCTGAGACACCGTGGAATTTTCAATATAAATTTTTTTCTACAATTTTTCAGAAGGAACGGCTTGGA
>JASDQU010100774.1:54017-69027 GCA_032191745.1 Picea mariana
TGTATTTATACTAAAACTGGCAAACTACCTGGGTCGACTTCTCATTCTGGGTGCCTATTTACTTAGTATATAATATTTCCTTTAACCGACTTCTTCTCTTGGAGGCTAATAACCTAATACAAATTATCCTCTTGAGTTGACTTGTCTTCTAGGCTTATTAGCCAACTAATTAGGGTTTCTTCTTGCTTCCCGGAATATTCTATTCTCGTCAGGTTTACACATGGAGGTAAATACCTCCCGCAGCTACCATAATATCAACATAACACTCACGTTGTTTTGAAGAATATATAAACGAGAAAGAGTGGTGAGAAGAAAGTGTCTTTGTAGTTTGAATCAGAAGATATATTAAATCACAGGAGCAGAGAAAGATGCAGTAAAGACTTGATATAGAAGTTTTTTCCAGATTCAGAAAATAAGGGTGGTTGGGTGGTGCAAGGGCAGGTTGTTGCCTAGAGAGGGAGTTGGTGCTTCCTTGTTAGTTGTAGTTGACTAAACAGGGGGTCGTAGCCTCCTACCAGTTGGTGCTGGTGAACAAGGGTGTGGGTGCATCCTGATCAGTTGGTGTTGATCGAAAAGGAAGAATATCTTCCTTCTATGTAACATGTAAAACAAACTTTGCAGTTAATAGAAAAGTGTTTGTGGTTTTTCCCAATTGGATTCCACGATAAAATATTGTGTCAAAATTATGTTTGCATAAATAAAATAAAATGATAAAATTATCGTGTCACTGATTCACCCTCNTCAGTGACAAGATCTGATCCTTCACTTTCTTCAAGGAACCTTGGACAGACAACTAAAGCTAAGTTGGCTTGGTTTCCTTGCTGTAATTTTTCCCTCAAACTCCATAATAAATTTCCTCTTCCATTGGCTTTCCCCATGGGGGTTTTTCCAAGATCATGTTAACCAAAAATACCTATGTATAATTTATGTGGATTGCATATTTACTTATTAGCATTTAGAGTGTAAAATATCTAGAGGGTATTTATTGTTTTGAAGTAGTTTGATTAATCTTGGACAACAAAACATCCTAATTAAACCCTTCAAACAATATCTTCAAAAGAGCAGTGAATCACTCCTAAAAGGCAGCTTCAATGGGCAGCATTTCAGATCTGTAAAACAATCCTAAAAACTGAAGAGAAACAGACATGTTCTTACCCTTGAAAAGTGTGCCTAAACAAGGAAAAGATAGACATGTTAGGAAACCTCTTAGGAACCTTAAATTTCTTCAGTATAACCACCACGAGACTAACAAAAACTCTTATCTAGGCTCAAACAGACATGGATCCCTTGTTTCACCAATGAAACCCTCATCATATGAACACAATTAGCACTAACCATTATGTACAACAATTTTCAAGTCTTTCACTGAATTTATAACATATCTCTTTTAAATGATGATGTCCAATAATGCTATGGAGTTGTATTTTCCTTATGCTATCCATAATTACTAAAATGAATTACTTATTTGCATTATAGAAACACTTAATCAAAGGTTTTTGTTGGCTACAGCATCCTTATACCCGCTAAATGTTGAAATTATCAATACCCCAGTCCACAATGAGTCGATTCAACTCATTATTCACACTCAAAAGTCCTCCCTAGAGCTTCCCTCCATTCTTGCAATGTTCTACTCATAAGACTCTACGTTCTCTTTTTCCCCTCTCTCAAAATCTCCATTTTTAACTAACATTTTGAAGAACTACAAATGCCTAGTGCCACTTCTACAATTGGCCTAAATTGCATTTTCAATTTCACCCTAACATCCCCATATATTTATCCATGGCCTCTAATCATGGAGCCACTTCTATAGATCATTATGTTCTCTTCATGTAATTGCTTCGGAGTAATTACAAGAGGTTTTGTACTACACCCCTCAATGACAGGAAGGATCCATGGTTCTCCTAGTGCTCAAACTAGTCATGGTTCCCCTATTGTTCAAACTGGTCTAAATAGATATAAATTGGTCTAGATAAATATAAAGGGGATGAACCTTGTGAGGTTATACCATTGGCATCCCTAATACCAACAAATATCAAAGGACCCTCAACTCAATCGACTTTAACCTTGATTCACATGCCTTACACTTGCTTCACACAAGAAACAATCTTCTCCCCATTTTCTCCCATGGCACGYRATCTAAAGAAAAAATATAATAAGAAAGATGAGGGAGTTACTCTATCCTCCCACCTCTTAATCTCCTTTACTAAACCTTCAACCTTAATTATCTGTTCGTCTCCCTTACCTTCAATTATAATTTAWTAAGAGGGGTGAGGGAGTTACTCTATCCTCCCACCTCTTAATCTCCATTACTAAACCTTCAACCTTAATTATTCGTTGGTCTCCATTACCTTCAATTACCTAATTTGCTAACTAGTTAGCTACCTTCTTCGTTTCCCCCTAGTATGAGAGAAATACATGYTCATTTCTTCAAAGATGTAGTTTATCAAATCCACTCTTCCTTTAATAAAGAAATCAATACACTTCACTTTTCTGTTTAGAAATAAATACATTAAACTTTACACGTTTCTGTTTAGAATGTCTATGAGGAGCTTTAATATCCATCCACCTTTGTCATAAAAGACACAATACACTTCATTTTTCTAATTAGAATGTCTATGAGGAGCTTCAAATACCATCCACCTCTGTCATAAAAGAACCATCATTTTTCTGTTTAGAATGTCTATGAGGAGTTTTAAATATCCATCCACCTTTGCCATAAAAGACACGATACACTTCGTTTTTCTCATAAAAGACACAATACACTTCGTTTTTCTAATTAGAATACACTTCGTTTTTCTAATTAGAATGTCTATGAGGAGCTTCAAATACCCATCCACCTCTATCATAAAAGCACCATCATTTACATGATGACATACACAAGGCTTTCGCCTCTACTTAATTGTTAATGGCCAAGTTAATGAACTTGAGGAATATTGATGAGATGATGAAGTTTTCGCCTCTACTTGTTAACGACCACATGTTATGGACCTTGAGGAATATAAATAAAAGTACTACACCCTTATTCCTTAAGGACCCCTACCCTTACCAAATCAAGATTTCCTCCTACCTTCAATGGGAGCCAGTGCACTTCTGCATCTGAGAGGCTCCTTATGGGTTGTGCCCTTCAATAAAAGTGAATATATATATATGAATTTTCCAACAGCTTAAAAAATAGTTATTTGTGGATTTTTTTTTTATAAAGAGAAGAAATGAAAAAATGTGTTTTTTATACATTTTACCATGGATTTTAAGCATTTATCTTAATTTCTTTTCATAATGAATCAATATGCATATAACAGTTAGCACTCATTGTATGGAGTGATGTTCACGAAGGTGAAGAAGTGAAATTGAAATTAATGAAATGGATCACATAGAATCAATCATCACTTACAGAGTTTGCATCTGATGATTGCAAGAAGGTCACACATCTGAAGATTCCTCTAGCTCAAACACACTTAACCATAGAGTTTTTCCCATGATCAAGCCCCCTTGGCTTGCTGCTTCGATTGCAAAACCTTGTATTATGCCTTACAAACTATCCATTTAAAGTTCCCTTGACTCTTTATTTAAGCATTGGGGGTTATTTGCAGTGCAATATATGAAATATCATTTTGGGGATTATTCGCGTAGAGTTAATCATTAATGCATGACCCATGAGTATTAGCCAAAATGACCAATTTCTCATGAGATTGAATAATCCTCTTAACACAGATCACATTGGGTGATGCTCGCAGGGGTGAAGTGGAAGTGAAACTAGTGGAATTAATTGCATAAAATTAATCATCACCTTCAGGGCTTGTAGTTAAGCRCATTTATCATAGAAGTGTGGACAGGTGGGTGCCATCCACCATATTTATGGAAAGATATCATCTAAGTCAATGATTCCCAAAATTGTTTCAATTGGAAGAGTATATCAAGGTGTGCTTGAAAAGGGTAAAAAWWTTTTTTGTTAGTAAAGTGTTATATGTGAAGTGGRAGTGAAACTAGTGGAATGAATTGCATAGAATCAATCAATCACCTCTAAGAATTGCAGTTAAGTGCATTTATGCTAAGTGTGGGCAGATGGGTGCCATCCCAAAATTCAAGTTTGACAAAATATTTCCATCTATCCATGGGGCCAATAATAGGCCCTAGAAAATTGATCACAAAGTTACATGCACACACTCCTATCTAGTAACCCTAACTTATCACCCAACTTCAACACTGCCTTCAGATAATTAAAATATTTAAAATTAAAATAAAATAAAATTCATCTTATATGGGTATAGAATAAAAGGTATTCAATCCTAACTCCATAAAAAAGAATAAGGGCCTAATCAATCCTAACTCCATAACAAAGAATAGGATCATGCTGCAAAAATGACCTCAAATATGGACATCGTTCAAAACATGATAACTCTCTTATTAATCATTACTTTCAAATTGAATCACTGAAACACACAGATCTATGGACTCAATAAAGAGTGTAAGAGCTCAAGAATTGGCTTTGTTAAGTGTTACAAGTGATCCCAACTGAGTCTGGAATTTATAATGATTTGATACCAGAAAACAAACCTTGAATCTCGTTTGTGCATTCAAGACATTTCTTCCTATTGTTTCAATTTGATCACTTTTCCATTTTAGAATCTTTTAATCTGTGAGTTTAAAACAAATATTTGATCACTCTTTCCATTTTAAAACCCTTTTTTATTATGTTGACTACAAAAACAACTTTTATCCGTGTTACCTTTAAATTCTTGAGGGAATTCGATGAGCACTGCACACTAATGAGCTATCTCATTCTATTTTGAAGTTTACTTTGGAAGATTCCAATGTTCTTGTAACATTGGAAACCAAATCTCTATTTACCCAAAAAATTACAAATTCTTTGCAAATAAAGGTAATAAACATTGTGAGAAAGATTTACAAGCAATCAATATTGGTGAGGTAGATTATTCAATAAACAAAATAGTGAACTGCAGCCTTGGACACTCATAACAAGTAAAATGTAATAAACAAAAAAATCAGCTCTGAACTCACGTCTTTATAAGCAATCTTGGTGTAATGGCTTCTTCACACTCAGGAGGGAGGGGATGGTTCAATCCCTAAAATAGTCCCAAAAAGGGTCTGGAAAGGAAGAAGAGCAACAACTAAAAAAGAAATAAATATTGCCATGAACGATGTCCAAGTTCATTTGATTCATCAGCCTTCAAGCCAATGGGAACTGTGTACCTTTTTAACTATTAAGCATATAAGCTAAATACCACCAATGTTCAAACACGGTTTTCTACATAATTTTTGTTTATGCCATTGTCAATGGTGTAGACCTTACAAGAGTAATTTTGAAGCCCATCCTAGAAGAAACAAAAATGCATATTGAGACTCTTGAACCAGCATTGCTGGTTGAGAGCCAAGATTGAAAACCTATAAAGATAAGAACCGGTGTGAATAAGAAAGATGACCACTAAAAATCGACAAGAGCCCAACTGGATAAGAAATATTGCCACTAAATGAGGTCCGTTGTATCAGGAATAGGACGCATTTTCTGAACTAATGAAAGATGGACTCTAATCGGTGTCAGACTTCTTCAATGGAAGTTTTTCAAGTTTGCCCCAGGCATGTTTTAATGGAGTTTCTTACCAACAGCCAACTTTATTTTGCCTTTCTGCATACAGGTTCAAGCTTCCACAAA
Organism: Picea mariana; assembly: GCA_032191745.1. Taxonomy (NCBI): domain Eukaryota; kingdom Viridiplantae; phylum Streptophyta; class Pinopsida; order Pinales; family Pinaceae; genus Picea; species Picea mariana. The sequence continues at coordinate 59,689 of JASDQU010100774.1, forward strand.
GTTTACTCATTGCTAACAATTATTTTCAAATATGAACTTTCAAATTAACTAAGGTGTTTATTTCTGCAGAGCTAGGATCCATTGACAAGGCCTTCACATTAAAGACCCGCAACATCCTAACCGACATACATATAAATTTAGGTTATTCTTCAATGCACGTATGTTGTCAACCTTCCAACTGTTAATCTGATATCATTATGGTTTTTCTCAGCTTATTAAAATTTAATGTTGTCCAAACAGCCATATGTTCCATGTACAAGGCCTTCACATTAAAGACCCGCATATGTTCCATGTACAAGGCCTTCACATTAAAGACCCACATATGTTCCATGTACAAGGCCTTCACATTAAAGACCCGCAGCATCCTAACCGACATACATATAAATTTAGGTTATTCTTCAATGAACGTATGTTGTCAACCTTCCAACTGTTAATCTGATATCATTATGTTTTTTCTCGGCTTATTAAAATTTAATGCTGTCCAAACAGCCATATGTCAGCATCTATGGCTAATCGGTTAGTTGCTTGAGCACACTTCAGAACAAGTACTTTAGACTATATAGCCTAAATTAGGCCCAACTCTGAACTCATGTTTGCAGCTGGAACTTTACAAAAAGGAATAATAGGTCGTGTTCTCTGTGAAGTAATCGTATACAATGTATATTAAATTAGAACAGTATCAAGGACATTTCTTCATTCAATGTTTTATTTGTTGACTACAACCAAGAATGTGTCATTGAAATAACTTTGGCAAATATATTACATACACTTTTTGTTGTTGCAAAAGCTGGATTCTAGAGCTTATCTAACCTCAATTAAAATGCGATGAGCTGAAGAATTGAAATTTAACAGTGATTCTCATTTCCTTATCTGTCTTGTCAAAATTTTGACCGTCCCTTTTTATGTTGTCTCAACACTTAGTGGTAGTGACTTGAAATTTACATCGACTTTCAAGTTTTCAGTCCTATCACTTCGGATTAATCCTAAGGTCTGCTGTGAAAAACTGCATTTTTTGTAGGCTGTGGAATATGTGCATCCTGCTTCTTCATGCTACAGTTTCTATAAGCATAAATTTCCCTTTTGTCAACAAACAATAGCACAAAACTTAGCCATCTGATGCTTCTGCACCTGACTGGGATTTATTCTCAGTGGGTCCCGATGAAATAGACAATGTTATGAATCATATCTAAAACAATATGAAACACCCATTTACTCATGGAAGCTACTACTTACATGCATGTGTTGCATCACAGCATTATTTCTGTCTCGAAGTCCAAATTTAATTCTGGTCTGTTAAAGGTTAATGCTGTCCAAACACCCATAAGTTAGCATCTACGGCTGATCTTTTGGCTGCTTGAACACAGTTCAGCATGAGAAATACTTATAATAACCTAAATGACACCCAATTACTACACTTGTTCATACACAACTAGCATATCCTATGCAAAATAGTTTCATCTCATTTAATAAATAAGTTATTATAGCATAGGATTACTGTGTATTAGAACACCTCCATTATAATTAAACCTATCGATTACTGTGTATTAGAACACCTCCATTACAATTAAACCTATCGGATTGCTGCCCTGTTAGTAAATTAAAGACAATAAGGCAGCTATGGCATTTTTATTTGAACCTATGTTTAAATTAGGTATGAATGACAGTAAATTTGCTAATAGACACCTGTAATGCCTCTGAATGATCAAACCAACTTTTACCCAAAAATGACAACATTATAACCGTTTGAAAGGACAGGTTTGAGCTCTAAATTCACAAAATTATCTGAGCTCAAGCCCTTTTCTGAACTCACATTTGTAGTTGTAACTGTTGCAAACAGAACAGGCTACATTTCTGTAACGTATCATATACAGCAAAGTAGAACAATGTCATGGACATATCTTACTTCAATCCTTTATTCATTAAACCACTACCAAGAATATGTTATTGAATTAACTTTGGCCAATAAAATAACAAACTTCCTATTGATGCAGAAAGCCCACTGGATTCTAAAGCTTATCTAATCCTAAATCAAATTGTGATTAGATGATGCATTAACAGTGCTCCTTGTTTCCTCATCTGTTTTGTCAACTTTCAGATCACCCCTTTTTACGTTCTCTGTCTTAACACTTGAGTTTAGTGGGTGAACCTTGAAATCTACATCATCCTCTTTCATATTTTCAGGCTTATAATTTAGACTTGATTCTAAGGTCTGCAGTGAAGGGGCTGCGATGCTTGATGGCTCTGAGATAGGTGCATCCCTCTTCTTCATGTTACGTTTTCTATAAGTATCAATTTCACTATCTTGCCAGAGACCAATAGAACGGAACTTGGCAATCCGATCCCGCTGCACCTCATCAGGGCTCAGTTGTAGCAGTTCCTGGTGACATAAGACATTGTTATGAATAACATAAAAAAGAAGAAACTCGGAATTCCCGAAGGAAGCCACTACTTACATGCATGTGCTTCATGACAGCATTCTTTATTTGTTTTGAAGCCTCGAATGGGTCCATATGTGCACCCCCAAGAGGTTCCTGTGCATATCAACATGCAAAATAAACAATTTCAATGCACTGCTTTATAAGCATTTGAAAAAAATGTGATACAAGAAATAAGTAGATTAAATCATGCTGAATTTGGAATAGATTACTATGGAAAAATAGACAAACAAAATTAGACAGAATCTCTACTCGCAGAAAACATCTTAAAATTCAAATAATGTTGGAACTGGATATTCAAAGATGCCTTGAGAAGCACGCTCTCCTCTTTCACATTCATCATTTATTCATCTATTACATTATTATTTCATTATTTCATTCTGAAGTATCTGTCTATGTATTCTTGAATTGGGTTTACTGCTTACGTGTTCTGGGTTATATGTGTGAATCTGGTTTGTTACTTACAGGCAAACCATGGAGGAAGAGAAGCAATTTCCGGCTTGCAAATGCATTTTTGGCCCAGAAATTTGGCATGGCTGTGATCCTTGTCATGGGACAAATAAAGAAAAAATCATAGATTCATATTTGGTGTTTAGAATCCAGATGACAAAGTTATAGACCAAACTCCTAGAATGACACTACCCTCACAAACCATAAGGGCCTTTATTCAAATTTCATTTTTCTAAACTTATAAAATTTTAGTTGAAAACTGAAGTAGAATTTTTTTTTTAAATTCTACGCTTTAAGACACTAGCTAGTGGCCCCATGTTTTTCCTATATAACCCTTGGATTAAGCCTGTTACAACAGATATTGTATGAGTTTCCATCTTGTGATTTTCATCACCTTGATGGAGACTTGCTGCTGGTACTCTTGAGCATTGGACCAACTTGAGGGAACACATCTTCATGGAGCCCCTTCTCTTCATTGCATTTGATCACTTGATGGAGATCTTTGGTTGGGGGAGTCTCACTTCTCCTTGGTTGGATAGTGCTTGTGCTTGCTGCTTGGTGGTCTTTTCACATGTGCTCGCCTTGTTGATCACCCCTTGATTGCACTTTTGATGGATGTGGAGCATGCTATCTCATTAAGTATGGTTGATATGCTTATCTTGGATATGGATGATGGTTCTAACCCCCAGGGGGTTAGATGATGATGGTTAGGAGATATATGTTTCATGATTGTTAGAGTTTCCTAGTGACTTTTGCATGATGGTGTGGTATTTTTAGTGGAACTGGGAGGGGTGTTCTACATGGTCCTCCTATGTTGGATGTGTGATGAGAGACACACTTGATGACTGGATGAGGTTAGCATTTCTTTATGTCCTTTCTCTTATGATATTGCTATGATGGGATGATTCATGTTGCCTTTATGGGATTTTCCAATGTGATTTAACTTTATAATGTCACATTTGCTAGACATCACCTAGGGGGGAATATGTTTTATGGTGTTACTACCCTCATAGATATGTTATTTCCTAAGTTAGAGAGGGGGCTATTACATTATGATTCGATGGTGATCTAACCTTTTCCTAAGGTTAGATGGTGATTTTGATGTAATAATCCCTTAGTGGTGGTGCACTTTAGGTTGGACCTTATGTTTTGTTGTTATCATGGAGGGGTTTTGCTAGAGAGGACATCTTTTATTAACATGGTACAACACTTTATTAAAGTGCACCCCTCATTGGCACACATCTTCATGGTGATTTAATTTGMCAGTGACTAATGGAGAGGACAACTATGGTTATATTTGAGCATTAACCTTTGTGCACACATGTTGAGGTTGATTTAACTATTCAAAGGTGAAATTAATATAATTTATCAAAATYAAGGTTAATAGCTTCGACACCCTATTTTATATGCTTCCTTTTCACACTTGCAGTGGCTATTTGGATCTTTCTAACGGTGTGCCCCRCTTCTTGGGTACAACTTTCAAGGCATGCAATATTTTATTTACTTCTTAGAGAGGTTGGCACACTTCTCTAGGGCCCACTCCCTTGGGTTGGTTGGACACTTTTATGGCATGCTATGGAGGATTATTTCAATGATGAGTTATAACCACCTTGTTGATGTTTGGACAACATCGGAAGACATTCTCTTAGAATAATAATTAATAATATGATTATTAATTATTAAATATCATATATAATAAAGTAAATGATAATAATAAATAGTTATTGATTATTCAAGGGGCGCATCCTTTCATGGATGGTCACCATATGTTCCCTATATATGGAACACTCATCATTGTAATAATATATCGATCATATCTCATATGAAGAAAAACAACATGGTGTCAGAGCACGACTGGGCTAACTCCCTCACAGGAGGGCCCAGGATCCTGAAAGAAAGTTGCTTCTTGTTTTAGTTGTGTGAATTCTTCGGGCTTGAATTCTCTTCTTCAACTTGGGTCCCCAACCCCGTCATAGTATGATAAGGTTTCATAATTTTTTGCTCGAATTCTTTGAGCCTACCCTGCATCTCCTTAAGCGTGTAGTCGATCAAGGCGAAGTTAGCGCTCATACGATTGGCGATATCATCGATCTTGCTTTCGATTCGATGAAGCTGAGAGAGAGGATCGGATTCTAAACAAGAGTTTCTCATGCTGCTACTTCCACTCGTGATTGAACGCTCCAGAATAACATAATGGACAACGAGAGAGGTTGTGCAGGAGGAAATACAGACAATGAGGAATTTGGCTGGATTTTCGCCAATCAATAGGTTAGGTTATTTCCGTGGGAGTGCAACATATGACTCCTAACTCATCCATCGAGTTTCACTAGAACTAAGTTGAGACTGATTGATGTTAGAAAAACTACCATGGGATACCTAGAAACAAAGAAAGGGCGGTCTTCCAGTTTTTCCGTTAAAGAATGAACCTAGATCTGTACAGCTCAAAGAATAGGCCACCAAGAAAATCGATGGTTGTAGTGCAAGGGTTGAGGATGGATCTATGTTCGTCTGCGGATAGTGAAGATAAATGGAGGATGCAATTTCCATTCTCTTAGTGTTTAATTAGATAAAGAATGAAAACAACACAAAGCCTCTTCTAGTGCTGCACGTTTTTGGCCGCTACGACGACCATGGATGGCGTATCACAGTATTTTCTTTGAAGTTTCTATTTAGAATAAAGACATCGTTACAAAAGTAAAGTTTCTACATAATGAGTGCATGAGCAAATTGAAATCATCAAAATTAAGAAGCACCAAAGATGAGCAAGACTATACGTTGCTGATCCCAAACTTTACTATAAAGTTGATGGTGATGAATCTCTGATTCTAGTACTATACGTTGATGATATGTTCCTTACTGGGGCAGAACACTTGATAGCTTGGTGCAAAGAGGAGCTGTGGAGCTCAAGTACATATCCACGAATGAGCAGATAGCAAACATTCTCACCAAGCCATTGTCTAGAGTGAAGTATGAGTACTTCAAAGACAAGCTTGGCGTGATGTAGAATGTCCACCCTCATTAAAAGGGAGGTGTGGTGTTTTCTCTCCTCTAGCCGACTAACCCCTCTGGACAAGGGTTTCACTAATTAGTCATGTGAGGTGACTAAGGGAGTAATGCTCAGTTGGGTACAAGTATTGCCTAAGCCATGTGAGGTGGCTAGGTGTGAATAAGACTTAAAGCTTAGCCTTGCCTATGCCATGTGAGGTGGCTAGGTGTAAATGAGGCTATGGGCGTAGTCTTGCCTACGCCATGCGAGGTGGCTAGGTGTGAATAAAACTACTGGGAGAGGAGAAACATCACAACATGGCCATGGAGACTATGGAAGTGGTTGTGTGACACTAGACAACATGCCAGTAGCTATGTGCTACTAGTGGATTGCTACCTAGTCGTGAGACTATGGTAGTGGTTATGTACAACTGGACAATAGTTGTGTACTTCTATGACATGGAAACGGTTGTGTACTATTGGACAACATTGCAGTAGTTGTGTGCTACTGGTTGATTGCAGCATAGTCATAAAGAATGTGGCGGATGATTTGAGATACCGATGGCATGGTAGTAGCAGTATGCTACTAGTTGATTGCAGACTAATCAGTGGATTACTAGATGAAGGAACCAAGAAATTGGTTTCACGAGGAAACCTCGATATGTCTTGGGGGACATTGGTTCCATGAGGGAACCTCGATGTGTCCTAGAGATGTTTGAGGCAGGGATCAAGAGGGAGTACACCATTCCTCACAACCCTCAACAGAATGGGGTCGCAGAGAGGAAGAACAGATCTATTGTTGAGACAGTCAAGGCGATGATTCATGATAAACATTTACCTATGTTTCTGTGGGAGAGGCATCCATGACTGTAGTGTATGTTCAGAACAGAAGTCCTTGAGGAACATGACTCCCGAGGAGGCCTGCACCAGAGTGAAGCCTGAGGTTGGACACTTCAGGATATTTCGGTGTTCAGTATACATTCATGTACCCAAGGAGAAAAGGACCAAGCTAGACCCTTCAGGTAGAAAGGGTACATTTGTGGGGTACAGTGAGTCTTCGAAGGAATACCGGATCTACATCGTTGGTTAGAGACAGATTGAGTGAGAGACAGAAAGAGATGGTATCTTTCGAGAGAGAAAGATACCTCAAAGATATGCATGCTATGTCGCGGCTACAATCCACATCATTGATTCTAAACCTTCCTGTTAAGAGGAGGCAACTAGTCATCCAGTATGGAGAGATTCCATGATGGAGGAGTATCAGTCCATCATGAAGAATGATGTGTGGGATATTGTTCCGAGAATTGAGGGGAAGTTTGCAATGACTTCCAAATGGATCTACAAGATCAAACACATAGTTGACGGGAGCATCGAGAAGCACAAAATGAGATTTGTTGCTAGAGGATTCTTTCGGGTGGAGGGAATAGATTATGAGGAGACATTTTCTCTTGTTGCTCGATATACTTCGATCCGGATGATTATTACCCTGCAACATCCATGGGTTGGAGAGTACATCAGATGGATGTAAAGACAACCTTTCTCAATGGAGAGATTGAGGAAGAAGTATACATCGTGCAGCCATATGGTTTCGTGATACATGAGAAGGAGTTTCATGTGTGTAGGTTGAAGAAGGCCTTGTATGGACTCAAGCAACCACCTTGAGCTTGGTATGCGAGGATTGATGGACACCTGATGATTTTTGGGCTTCAGCAAAAGTGTTGTCGATCCCAGCCTGTATTACAATACTGTTAATGGTGAGTCCCTGATTTTGGTCCTCTACGTTGATGATTTATTCCTCACCGATACAGAGAGCCTTATTGTTGAATGTAAGTATGCGTTGGCCTCCAAGTTTGAGATGAAGGACCTTGGTATGATGCACTACTTCTTGGGACTAGAGGTGTGGCAGAGAACTGATGAGATCTTCCTGAGTCAGGAGAAGTACAAAGTTGAGATATTGAAGAAGTTTGGAATGTTGAACTTGAATCCCATGGCTGCACCAATGGTGACAAATCCGAAGAAACTAAGTGTGTCTTCTTCCAATTCTGACGAAATTGATCCGACTCTGTACAGACAGTTGATTAGATAATTGATGTATCTGGTTAACACCAGACCAAATATTTGCTATGTAGTGAGTGCACTTAGCCAGTTTATGAGTCATCTGAGATAGACACACTGGATTGTTGCGAAGCATGTGTTGAGATACCTGCGAGGCACAGTTGGACATGGTTTGAGATATACTTCCAGTATTGATATGATATGGCAAAAATATATTGACTTTGATTGGGCAGGGAGCGCAATGGACAAAAAGAGCACCTTCAAGTGTTACTTCACTTTGGGATCTTCCATGGTTTCCTGGTGTAGCAAGAAATGGACTTTTGTGGCTTTGAGCACAGCAGAAGCAGAGTACATTGCATTAAGTATGTCAGTCCATGAAGCAGTGTGGCTTCGCAAGCTCCTTGCAGATTTATCTGAAAATGTGTTGGATTCCACCATTATTCATTATGGTAACCAAAATTGTGTGAAGATCTCAGATAATCCAGTGTTTCATGACAAATCAAACCACATTGAGATCTTCCTGAGGGAGTGTTGATGTTTCAACATCGAGCAGAGCTTCTCCTAGATTGGGCTGCAAACCAAGGGAGATAGGATACATTTATCATAAAGGTGCACTTGTGGTAAATGGTCCCAGACGTAGTCCTTCTTTGATCATGACAAGGAATAATATGGACTCGAGGTGCTTGAAGTGTTTTTTCCACGTGTTAGTTAGCATCAGGCTGACATTCACTCACATGTGTATACTTGTGGTGAAAGATCATGGTGTGGTCTTTGTCCTAGTTATGGTGATTTGACAAGGAATGATAAAGACTCAAGATGCTATGTGTTATTACATGCAGACCCAGAGTGAGCCTGATCTCAGAGAGAGTCAATTGGCTCAAAAGGGAGAGTCGCATAAGGAGTTTCTCCTCGGTTCAGGTGGGAGAGAGACGTCTCCCAAGACCAGTGTTTTAAAAACCACCAAACCGAAACCGAAACCGACCGGTTTGACCGGTTAGATGGCGGACCGGGTCGAACCGGTAGAAAAACCGAACCGACCGACCGGTTTAAGACGGAACCGGCCGGTTTGGTACCGAACCGGCCGGTTCGGTTCTGTTTTGCCCAATGACGCCCGCGAATGCCAAAATCTTTTTTTGTTTTGTTTTTTTTAAATCTTTTACCCTCCTAAACCCTAACAGAATGTTATAAAGGCATAGCAGCCCCCTCTAAGAGCCTCACACCTCTCTCATTCATCATTTGGGAGCATTTGAAAGCATTTTGGAGGTTTTGGGTTTTGGAGCAGCATTGATTTTTGAGGAGCAGCCTTGAGGAGCTTATTGGGCAAGTGTTTTGGGTAGTTTGTGGTGGATTTGGCATCTCAACTAGGAGGCTATAGTTCATCTTCAAGTTTGGAGGAGTTTGGAGGAGACTCTAG
>JASDQU010100774.1:116448-126637 GCA_032191745.1 Picea mariana
TGTAGCTCATGCATAATAAAGTTTTTTTATTTTATTTTAAAAGAAAATAAAATAAGGGTTTTTGCATGAGAGGATGAGGTGTCAATGGGGAAGAGTTATATAAATAGAAAGGGAAAAACCATGGAGAGGGGGGGAGAGATGGGGAAATACTGCCAAAATTTCTAACAGAGGAAGACTTAGTTGAATCTTGAAGTGGTATTGTATTGTTGGGGGTTCTTGGTCAAATAGAGATTGTGGGTTGTGAGTCCATGTAGCTTAGGGGTCTCACCAGAAGAAGTTTTCCCTAGGAAGAAAAGTCATTGGCATTCAAGAGTTGGCATAGGTGAGAAGTAGGAAACTCTCAAATTAGGCAAATGAAGGCATAAAACCACACAGGTATGGCATAAAACCTCACTAGTATAAAAATTCTTTGCATGTTTTCAATTTTGCTATTATGTAGTTGTATAAATATGAAAGAGCTCAAAATTCTAAATAATGTTGTGAATTTGAGTTTTTTTTTTTTTTTTTTTTTTGGATGGAGTATATAAGCATGGTTGAGACTATGATATGCATTTAGTGTGGAGATTATTTGATTCTCCCTCTCCTTTATTATTATTGTAATAGAATGATAACATTTATCTACATGAATATGGTATTCTGGTTGGGTGGGTTCATTTTAATTCATAGTAGTAATCAGGAATGATAGTCCCAATAAATGTATTTTCATAAATTTCTCTTCAATGCTTAATTGGTAGATTTTGGAGGTTTCTAACCAATGAGAAAATTAGAAATTCATTTACTTTTAAGATTATTTTTGGAAAAAATCGAAGCTCTAAGCCTTGATGCTTGAATATATATATTTGTCTATTGTAAAAATATATAAAGTTATTGTAGGGTAATTTACAACATGAGATGAGAAATTCATTTACTCTTAAGTTATTTTTATTGAATTCAAAATTACTAATGATTAGGGAAAATTTCTATCTGTGTGTTAAGTTTGAACATATATCTTGTTTATTGGAAAATATATATAAAGTTAAGTAAGGTAATTTACGGTCTGGAGATGAGAAATTCATTTACTAAACTCCAACTCGGGAAACAACTTTTTAAAACCTGCAACACACCTCCAATGATGGATAGGGATGTCAACAATCATTTATTCATTTTTTTGGGTTTGGGGGATCTAAACTCTGGCACTAGTTTTCATATCGGTAATGTTGAAGGAGTAAGCAACTTAGGCGGAGGTTCTTCTTGGCTTTTTCCAAATTTCTTTCGGGGTTTCTTAGCTAGAACCATGTTTTGCGGAGGTTCTTAAACCGCCAGACATTTTACATTATCTTTTCACGGTTATTTTGAATTGTGTGTGAGCAGGGGGCTTAACTGCATGAGTCAGTTCTCCTGTCTTGTCTCCCGATGTCTTCCTTAGTGGAGTTTAGGTGGCAGTGGCTTAACTCACTAGAGATGCACATTGATGGAGGTTGAATTCAGTGCACTCATGGGTGTGGATGACGAGGCACTCTGGCGCAGTGCATATCTCTTCACCTCGGTCGATGAGCTAACGCAATGTGCAGGACTTAAATCCTCAAGGAAGACGGATTTGGGGCTCATTTCCACCTTCGAACCGACTAAACTGTCTACCTTATCCTCTAACGCCTCTATTGCTCCTACAAACTCTCTAGCAGAGTCTCTTGCTGGACAGGGAGTCATTCCTTCTTCCTTAGCTAAGAGTGGTGTTCAAGGGGGGTATGTTAGTGTATTCCTTCTGAGGAGGACGACCTTAAATACCTTTCCTATGCATAATGCGGTAAAACCTCCAGTCCTTAACCCCGACGTTTCTTCTGTTGCTCCAGCAAACTTTCCAGCAGGGTTCATAACTCGATAGGGAACTACTCCTTTCCCCTCAACGGAGCCGAGTGTTTTAGGGACCTCTGCGGATGTTTTTCCACAGGTGGGGGTAGCCCATAAACCTTCAGGTGGAAGGAAGTCTAGTTTAAAACCGTGGTTTTCAAACAATTCTAAGAGAAAACTGGTGCTAGGGGCAGACATTGTATTGGAGGATTCAGTCAACCTAGCGCTGTGCACTTTAGTGGGTCATATCTCCTACTGGTCCATGTGAAAAAATAGTATTACAGAGTGGGTACACTCTTCCTCGCGGCCTCTGTTGGGTTACGAGCCAGATATTTTTTACATGACGAGAGGGTGGTTTGGTTTTTTCTTTACAACTTCTGAGGACACTTCACTTATCCTGGACCAGTTCTGGATTTAAGATGGAGGTAGTTTAATGTTGAAGCGTTGGCGAGTCAGCTTCGACCCGGCACATGATTACTTTTGTTTGCGTCATATCTAGGTCCTTTTACCTGGGTTGCCTCTGCACCTATAAAACGAGAAATCCTTAGAGGCCATTGGAAATGCCCTCGGTCGCTTTATCAAAGTTGATAAACAGGCTCTCGTAGCTTTAGACAAAAAATTGGCAAAGGTATTGGTTGAATTAGATATACACATAGGATTGTTGGAATCCTTAGATATTGTTTGGAGAGGACATTATATTTGTCAAAAGTTGGATTACCTGGGCATTCCTTTCAGGTGTTCTTTTTGCCGACAAACAGGCCACATGAGAAGACATTGTCCTAGTTTTGTGGAAGAGGAGCAGTTGAAAGATACTATGCTAAATTTGTCGACCAGAGTCGATTCACCAAGAGTGGATTCACAGGTTTTAAACACCTTCCTCCTAGAGGCACAAGGATATAATGAATCAAATTGCTCGGATATTGTAACTGGTAAGTTAAAGACTATTTTCCCTTCTTTATTTTTTTTCAGTGTCGGCTTGGGAAAGAAACACATTGGATTATTCCTCTTTCCTGTGTGCGGGGTTCCCAATTTTACCCTCTGTGGATAAGTCATAGGCTCGGGAGGGTGCTTTCCCACCTTTTACAACACTCGTTGACTCTGTGCGAGGTGGGGGAGATAGGGTAATCCATCCTCTGATTCTGTTAAACCCCGAGATTTTTCTAGAATCGCAGGTGATACAAGTAGGGAGTGCTCCACACTAGTTGACACCCTATCTTGTGAATCAAAGGATTTGAGGGGTGTAGGAGCTATGTGTAGTGATTCGGAAGGGTGTAGTATCAACCCGAGTTTTAGAGAATCAGAGGTTGGAGAAAGCTCCATAGGAGCCATATTAGATACCTTGATCCCGACCTACAGGGAGGCTCTCTCTCATATACTTATTCCTACCTTTCAGGGGAGAAGTGTATATCATAAACTGGAGCCTGGTGGGGTCTCTGGACATCCGAATAAGATAAGGTTGGGCTTGGGGAAGGATTATACTTGGTTGAAGGGGTTGGGGTTTGAGCTCTCCCCTATAAAAACCAGAAGTGCACGCAAAAAGGCAGAAAACACTCCTTCTCTTCTAGAGTTTCACCAAACAAATATTTATGAATTTGGGGCACTTAGAGGCATGAAAGCCCTAGCCAGGGACAAGCCATGGTCTTGCTCTCCCTCAATATCATAGGGGTGGGGGGGACCCTGAAATCAACCTCCTTTAGAAGACTTCTTAGTAGGACTTCTCCATATATCATTTTCTTATAAGAAATGTTGGTCGATGGAAATAAGGCCAGAATTTTTTTTAACACCTTTTGACCCTATTGTATAACTTGTGATGTCAGCTCAGTAGGAAATTATGGGGGACTTTTAGTGACTCGGGACCCTTCAAAATTTGAACTAGTCCCTTACCTATGCTATGGTGGAATTTCACTGATAGGTACATGTCTTTGAAATAAACAATAGATCTCGCTTCTTAATGTTTATGGACCATGTTCTGACAGAAAACTCTTTTGGGACAAGGTGGCCACTAGGGGCCTGCTAGCACATAAGAATTTGATAGCAGCAGGGGACTTTAATCTCACTTTAAATGTCGGGGAAGTGTGGGGATATTCTGCACATCAGGACCAGTTGGTTGGGTACTTCAATAATTGTTTTCAAGCACATTGTCTTGTGGATATAGTTCTAGACGATCTAGTTCCAACTTGGCGAAATGGTCGAACATGTTCAGAGACTATCTCAAAACGTTTGGATCAGTTTTTTTTGTCAAAAGATCTGGTAATTGGTGAAGGCAAGATCGGGTCATGGGTGGCATACCCATATATGTCGGACCACACACCAATTCTACTACAATTTGATTCTCTTCCTTTTCTGATAGCTTGTCCCTTTAAGATAAATTTGAGTTGGTCGCTTGAAGCAAAATTCTCCAATTTAGTAAAAGAAGTCTGGAAAGATCCAAAATTTAAGAACGAACTGGGGGCAAAACAATGGTTAGTTTGGAAACTAAAGACCCTAAAACAAAGAATTAAATCCCGGGAAAAAAACCTTAGAAGGAAAAAGCTTCTAAGACTGGAACAACTGGAGGGAGAATTACAGGCCAGCCTACTAGCAGATTCGTAGGAGGGGGGAAATCAAGGTAGGGACAACATCTTGAATATTTTAGAGATGGAATGAAATCATATCCTCCTAGCAGAAGAAATTTTATGGAGATAGCGGAGAAAGGCAACCTGGATTAAAAGCGAATATCAAAATTCAAAGTTCTTTCATCACTATGCAAGTTCTAGCAGAAATAAAAAACACATTTGGGAAATTAAAGATGAGACTAGACAGATCCAATATGCTCAGGAAGCACTCAAGTTAGCAGCCACAGAACACTTTAAATCTTTTTATGGGGATTATGATCACACAATTATTGTTGATCAAGTCTTTGTAGCCATACTTTTCTCTCGTTTCATCACAGAGGAGGATTCCTTACTTCTGGATAGCCCCTGTACTAAGCAGGAAATCTAGGAAGTTTTAAAGTCATTTGCAAAAGACAAAATATCGGGCCCCGATGGCTGGGAAGTCGAGTTCTTTTTACATTTCTTTGATTTAGTGGGTGTCGAACTGTTGGAAATGGTGGAAGATACAAGGTCCTATGGAAAGGTGATAGGTTCTGTAAACTCGACTTTCTTGACTCTAATTCCAAAAGTAAACAATCCTACTACTTCTAGCGATTACAAACCTATTGCTCTTTGTAACTTGTTTTATAAACTGATCACAAAGGTTATTGCAAATAGGATACAACCTATTCTTTTGCGGACTCTATCGGGTGAACAATTGGGGTTTTTAAAGGTCAGATGGATCTTGGATTCCATTGACATGGCCCAAGAATGCTTGCATAGTATAAAGACGAAGAAATCAAAGGTGATAATCTTGAAGCTGGATCTAATGAAAGATTTTGACTGTATTGATTGGTACTTTTTACGATTGATTCTTATTCAATCAAGATTCAGTCATCAAACCACAAAGTGGTTAATGAGCTATGTGACTAGTGCAAATTTTGCAGTCCTTATAAATGGTGAGACCTCGCCTTTTTTCCACAATGGCAGAGGCCTAAGAAAGGGTTGTCCACTCTCTTCGTTGTTGTTTACTTTGATCATGGAAGGACTTAGCATGTTGCTAAAAAAAGGATAGGCTGAAGGGAAGCTGACAGGGGTGAAGGTTTCTAGATTGTAAAGATCCTTCATATATTCTTTGTTGATGATGTTTTAATCATGACAAATGATTCCTTACATGAATGGAAGGAAATAAAATACATTCTAAACATATTTTGTAGTGCTTCGGGTTTGAAGATAAACTGGACAAAGTCAACCTTTCATTTTGCTCGAATTCAAGGGTCATCCTTGGAACTTTTTAAAGAAGTCTTCACATACAACTTCGTATATCTACCTGAGGTATTTAGGTATCTTGGTTACTTTCTAAAAGTTTATTCTTATAAGGCAGCAGATTGGACTTGGATAGTAGTAAAGTTTGAGAAAAGAATTGGTCACTGGTGCAACAGATGTCTCTCCCTAGGAGGTCGTTTCACACTAATCAAAGCAATACTTGAATGTCAA
The DNA here is from genome assembly GCA_032191745.1 of Picea mariana. Classification (NCBI taxonomy): domain Eukaryota; kingdom Viridiplantae; phylum Streptophyta; class Pinopsida; order Pinales; family Pinaceae; genus Picea; species Picea mariana. Next base: position 122,346 of record JASDQU010100774.1, read on the forward strand.
CATGTTTTCAGGATGGCACTGACAACCATACCATCCTTGGTACTAGATAAGATTAGAAAGTTAACTTACAATTTTCTTTGGTCGGGTTGTATAAAAAAACCACATTTTCACTTATGCAGTTGGGATTTGCTTGCCAAACCAAAAGAAAAGGGAGGCTAGGGGATTAGAAATATTTTTCACTTTAACAGAGCTTTACCAACAAATTCTCTCTGGTGTGTGTTGACGAAGGAGGGGATCTGGCATTCGGTTATAAAAGACAAATATCTCCCATTTTGTTCGGTTTCCACCTGGTTCAGAACAACTAATTCGACAACGAGAGCGACCTCACAAACTTGGAAAAATATGTTGAAGTCGGTAAATCTGATCACTGAATGGTTGTGTTGGAATCCGGGGTCCGGTCACTCGGTAATAATTGGTAAGGACTGTATACTGGGACTGGAGGACTCTTTCTTATCTCCAGAGCTCATAACTTCCTTAAAATTTAAAAACATTAGATACCTTTACCAAGCAAGAGGTATCTCCAGGACAAGGTTTTTGTCAATCAGATGGAAAACCAGTGATAACATTGGGCTCACTGGTGACTTGGCATTGGAATGGGATGACATCTACAGGGCGCTATCGGGATCAGGTGTGCAACTACAAAACAAAGAGGATGAGCTCATGTGAACTAGGGGAGATAAATCAGAACTTATTTCTGTCAAAAATGTTTATACTGCTTTAACATATAAACTTTGGCATCAATCTATTAGTGGATGGAGAAGACACCTGTGGTCCTAGAACATTGCACAAAAAATCAGACTATTGACCTAGCTAGCCATTGAAAATAAAATTCTTACTTGGGACATATTGCAACGGAAAGGCTGGGAAGGTCCTAGTATCTACCAACTATGTTCAAATGATTCAGAGATAGTGTTGCATATTTTTGTTAAGTGTTAGTTCACAAGACAAGATTGGGATAGGATAAAAAGTGAACAAAAGTTAAATTCTGATTGGGAAGGAAACTCTTTAACTGTTTGTTATGAAAATTGGACCAAAAGGGAGAGAAACTATCTCACCCTTCCTTCATTGGTATGTTGGTTTGTTTGGCTGGAACGAAACAATAAAGTATTTGAAAATGGGATCCCTTATGTAAGCGTGATCATTTATAAAACACTCGAAATTGTTGCTAACTTGACAACTCCAACAAAAGTGGCGATCCCAAAAAAAGTTCAGATCCACTTACAAGGAGGCACTTATGTGGGTTGGTTTGATGGAGCAACACAGTTTGGTCTTCAGAGTGGGGCAGGGTGATTGTTAAGGTTAACTGATAATTATTTTTACAAGTGGACCTTTAATTGTGGTTCAGGAACCAACACTAGGGCAGAATTACTCGAAGTTTGGGCTACTCTAAACTTGGCAGCTAGATTAAACATTGAAGCATTACAAATTTTTGGTGACACCAAAATCATAATCGACTGGTTGAATAGCAAAGGAAAATTGTAGGTTGTCTCTCTTTTGGGTTGGAAGGACAGAATCAGAGAACTCCAAACCTTCTTTAAGGAGATCAACGTCTCACATATCTATCGAGATGACAACAAGGATGTTGATTTACTCTCCAAGATCGCACTCCAGAAGCAAGAAGGAAAAATTGCATACAACCATTGGGTTGATGGACATGAGGGCCCCACTCTCTTTCTTAATCTATTTTAGCATATATCCCTTCTTATAGTGTTTTATTTCTACATTATCAGTTGAAGGTCGTCAGTTTATTTTTTGAGGTTATGCTTGTTTCCAAGAAAGTTGCAAAGGGACAGTCAGAATTACAATCCTTTCATGATGTTTTTTTGCTCGGATCCTACCTTATGCAAACATACTCGTACTTAAGTTTTCACAGTTTGGAGGTTGTATGTAATTGGCTCAATTTTTTGCCATGTGAACAAATTATATATTAATATAATGAGCAATTTTTCTGTTGGAAAAGGTTTGAACATATGTCTTGTCTATTGGAAAAATACATAGTAATTTACTTGTGTAAGTTCCAGTGGCCTCAACAAGTATATTTCACTATAAAAGGTAGATTCCATTTGCGTTTTTAAACTGGCCAAAAACAAAAGTACCTGTCAACCTGTCGAAAATCGTTGTTTTGATATTTGCTAGAGATATTATAAAGAATTTATTTTGGCAAGCAGGTAATATTAAAATATTTATTTTTAAATGTCATGAAGATAATAATGAACATCTATGGATGATAATAAGCTATTAAGGGAATAATAATTAGTTACTTTTTTAAAGTTTTTATTAAATTAGGGATAGCTATTTTAGTCGATTAGTAGGAAAAATAATAAAAATGGGGAAAATTTCTCTTCGGCTACTCAACCATTGGTTTTAGCAAATTTATACGTGTGCAACTTTGCTAAATATAGTCGTTGTTGGGTCGGAATTTTACCTCATTCATTATTAGATATAATGGTCTAAATGAGAAATCATTGTCCACATTTATATCTATGTATAATGGTAATTTCTCTTAGGCTACTCAAGTATTGGTTTTAACAAATTTATATGTATGCAACTTTGTTGAATATAGTTGTTGTTGGGTGGGCATTTACTTCATTCATTATTAGATATAATGGTGTAAATGGGAAATCATTGTCCACATTTATATCTATGTATAATGGAAAGTTTTCTTGGGTGGTTGAATATGCATTGTAAGGCCTAATTATGAGTTAAACATGCCGAACAATTGGACTTTTGGTTGATGTTTTTTATAGATGCAAAATGGTGGGGTTTCAATTAGATATTTATTCTTTACAATTACATTGTATTCATAATCAATATTGATTGAAATGAAGAGCAATTGCCTGTGTTTATATGCTAGAAAATCATGAATTGATAACATTGGGAGTAAACTTCAAATCTGGGCAAGAATGTTATATAAACCTATTCCAACTAATTGGGTAGTCCTATGTTAATAACTAATCTTAGTAACATGCATGGAACCAAAATTAAATTGATCTCTATTAAGACTTTTCGTAATCGCTCTATTTTATTTATGAATAAAAAATATCTATTATAGCTAGTGACCAATGTGTTAAAGAAGGATTTGAATCATAAATGGAAGAGGATTGTTGGGATTAACTTAAGAATTTGAGAAGACTTATTATAGCGAGTGACCAATGTGTTAAAGAAGGATTTGAATCCTAAATGTAAGAGGATTGTTGGGCTTAACTTAAGAATTTGAGAAGCCTTGCTAAGAAAGAATATCCAATTAAATTACCAAAGTGACTTTCGAAATTGATGTAATTCAGTTCTAGAAGTTAGAGGATCATGTGGACACATATATGAGAGAGCTCACGAGGAAGGATTTCAAACTAAGGAATGGTAATGTATTAGTGATATAAATTGAAAGTTTTTAAGGCAAGAATTGGAGTAAGCTAATTGTGTGGAATGAAATATAATGAATAATGAATTTGTATTTAAAATAAATAAATAAGAAAAAAAAATTCTTATGGAGCCAATTTTGTTCATTTGTATTAGTTTGTTGACTCAGTGGGAAGGGACACTACAGTGTATATTTGTCTTTTCTTTCATTTTCGTGTTAAGTTATTTTCATAAATCTAAGCAATAAGCTAGTAATAATTAATCTAAGATCTAAGGAAATAAATTGCATAATCTAAGATTTCATAATATTATAAGATCTATTTTGACGAACTATTCCAATGGAATATCCACAATAGTTTATAGATCAAGACTAGCCCTTTTTTTTTATCTCCCTTGATGTAATCAACTTGCACATAGGATTCATTAATGGAATTGGTTTGAAAAACATCACTTATATTTGGATATGGTTGCAAAATCCTCCCAAATATTTAATTTACACATCAGGGTTATTGGGAGATATACACAATTGCATCTCCTATTTTCGAAACTCGGTGTTGTAACCTTGTAAGATATGTGCTTGTTTCTATCAAAAGAAATGACATCATATCTTCTATTCTTCCTTATAGTCAATGAGGTAGAACTATGACTTAATGAGGTTCTTGATTGTTTCTCATTAAATCGTTGGTGGTTCCTTCTAGAGTATTCGAGTGGATACATAACTTTCCCACAAGGTTAACATGTAGTCTTCTAACTTCGACGGAGCAAAAAAATTATTTGATCTTCACCAATTTTATGCACATTGAAAGAAACTTCTAACTATTGTAACCATTGATTTAATTGAAGGGAATTGATCTCATATGCATAAAGCTTGATGTTGAACTTTGTTTCAACTATGAAGGGTGTATGAATTATGTTGGTATTCCCCCTTTCCAACT
>JASDQU010100774.1:154889-183704 GCA_032191745.1 Picea mariana
ATTGTAAGTCCATATCCACACCGATGATTTCTAAACTGAAGAAGTTACAAGACCAAGCTACAGGTTCAGATCCAGAAGACCTCACTTTCAATGGGTCCTTGATGTATCTTATACATACAAGACCGGATATTTATCATGCAGTGAATGCCCTCTACCAGTTCATGTATGAACCAAAGCATATTCATATGGTTGTTGTAAGAGACAACCATTCTTTTATGGAGCACATTAACACGGACGAGGATATCCATTTCTGCTCGGAGGACAACAGATACTTTGATGTAAGAGACAATGATGAGAGATGGATTTGAGTTTGGGTAAAGAATGGAGAATGATTTTCAGCTCGAGAGCTTTGTTATCCCCTTCTTGTTCCGCTTTGCACCCTCGGATCTGGAAGTTGGACACAATATGATGCTGGCGGGGTTCAACGGATTCAAGAAACAGAGGTCATATCAGGGTTTTTTGTTCTTGGGTGAGGGCCATGATGATGGGGTAATTGTGTCGAGGTTGGGCCACAAGTAGAAAATAGATCATGGATATGTTTGAAGACGCTTGGATTCAACCTTTCAATGTCAAGGTGAAACAAGGGCTGAATGCTAAGCAAGGGGCTGGAGCATATCCCTGATTCGGTGAGGCTTTGAAAGCTTGTGGTGGAGTTGGCTAATGAAGAGGATGCCTGGATTTTACTTGAGAGGGTTGTTTTCCATTGCATGTTGCGTTGTGGCTTGTGTTGACAATGCTTGAGACATATTGTTAGTGTACAAAATCGATAAAGGATAGGTGAATTGGTTGGTTTGTGGAGTATGGTTTGGAGTTGTTTATAGACTATATAAATAGTTTTTTTGTAGAAGCAAGAAAGACCAAGGTTTCTCTTAGGCACAATATTTTCACTTGCATCAAGTGGGGTTTATATATTGATTGGGAGTACAAATTGAAGTAATTGTTCATGGATTTATGAACCATGGTGCATGGCACATGGAAATAGAGTATTGGTGGAAGCACACAAAGGACGGTGTATAAAGAACTATTTGATTAAGGAGTGCTTGCATTTGTTATATTTGGAGTAGAGAGCAAGGAATGCACGAAAATAAACAGGTAGATGCTTTAAGCATCATTTGCTGGGGCATACATTTGTAATCATATTTTTATGGTGTTGGTTTTTATCACATGTAAATTAGCATATGGATGTAAGACCTATTTATGTATGTGTACCCCTAGTTTAATGGTTCATCAGTATAAAGTCTAGACTTAGATCTAGGTGATGGGGGGCATGTATTCTCAGATACCCACTTAATAAACTTTGGGGGGGAGTGGGGGCAGGTGCTTATCCCAAGTTAAGTTTAAAGGGAGAATGTTGGTCATAGAGTAGATAAGATAACCTTGATATGGTCATTAATGGTTTACTAGCCCATAGTTTTGGATAACCCATGATATTTTTCCATGGTATTTGATGTGATGAAGCTTATTTAAAGGCTTGAAGAATTTCATTGTAAGATGTCTCAAGTGGCTTGGTGTTTGGACATCTTGGATAAGGACAATATATATATATCTTGGTCAGCTTGGATAAGGTCAATAAAAATACATATCTTGAGTGTTGCTTTTTTCGGTTAAAGGTTTCCAAGGTAAACATTGGTTTTTTGACATTTCTATGTGAATGCGTTTTGTGTTGTCTTTAATATTTCTCTCTCCAAGAATTAAGAGGGGGACCACTTGAATTTATTTTTTTTTCTTTCAAAAAATCAGTGAAATGAAAAAAAAGTAAGACACTAAACCTAACCTTAGCCCCCTCCTAATGCTATTTAAAGAGGTCCCCACCTTCCATTTGACTCACAATTCATTTGAACAAATTGAAGTTTTTGAGCTAAGTTTCTTGGGCAGATTTGGAGTGTTGATTGAAGTAGTGATTTGGAGAATTTGTTGGGGTAATTTGGAGAGCCGATTGAAGGGATGATTTAAAGAGTTTTTGAGTTGAGTTTCAAAATTTCTAGGGTTGGTTTGGAGTTGATTTGCAGAGTTTCTTGTGCTGTTATAGGGCTGTTTTTTCCACTACTGGGAGTTGTTTTGGACCATTGGAGTTGCTATTTTTCTCTTAATTTGGAGGGATTGTGAAGGTATGTCAAATATGCCTTATATTTTTAACCCTAATTAATAATCTACTTACAATTGTTTTTTTTTACTAGTAATTAGGAATCCATAGTTTTATTTGGAGTTTTTTTATTTTTAGGTATAAAAATTGCCATGGTTCCTAAAGAGAAGAATAATTTAGCATGGGATCATTGCCAATTGGTTGAGGAAGAAATGGTATGCAACTATTGTCACAAGGAAGTTGGTTAGCGGGGGGAAGGGAGGGGTATCCATAGTTTGAAACAATGCTTAGCACATGCAAGAGGTAATGTAAAACCTTGCCTAAAAGTCTTCGAGGATTTAAATGTTGTGACGCTTGGTTATCTTGAATCCTACCAAGTAGATAAAGCCAAGTCCAAAAAGATTCATTGAATCCTACCAAGTAGATAAAGCCAAGTCCAAAAAGATTCAAGAAGAGGTAGGGGAGAAGTTCAGGTTCAATTCATAATGACACTCAAAATCAAATCCCTGGTTTTCAAAAATGCCACAATTTTCTTATTGATGATCTTATTTTTTATAGAATTCCAAGACAAAACCAACCTAAGGAAAAACTTGTTGCTAGCCCTAGTCTATCCAATTTGAAGAGGCTATGTAGGCTTGACTCATTCTTTATACCCTACACCACCTCTAATGCTCAACTCATCATTGATGCTAAATGGAAGAAGATGGAAAATGTGGTTGCTTGGGAATGCATTCTTAGATGGTGGTATGATGCAAATATATCTTTCAATGCCATTAATTTTACATATTATCAACTTATGTTAGATGTAATTACTTCATGTCATCTAGGCTTCAAAGGCTCTAGTTTTCATGATACTAGGGGGGACACTTTTACAAAATGAGGTTCAAAGAATAGATGAATACCTCGTAGAGTTCAAGGAGACATGGAGTAAAACAAGGTGCACAATCACGTTTAATGGACGAACTGATGGAAGATCCCGCACCATTCTTAATTGTTTTCCCAAAAGGAACTATGTTTCTTAAATTTGTGGATGTAGTTGATTAGGTGAAGGATGCACGATTAATTTCATCTATTGGACGAAGTGGTTGAGGTGGGGGTGGAGTATGTTATACATGTCATAACATACAATGCCTCCAACTATGTCATTGCAGGAAGGACGTTAGAGGAAAAACACCCCACCATTTGATGGACTCCATGTGTAGCCCATTGTTTGGACCTCGTGAACTTTGAGGATATTGACAAAATTGAGTGGATGAAGAAGTGTGTGGAACATACAAAAAACGTAACTAGGTACATTTACAACCACACATTGGTTTTGAACATTATGAGGAAAAACACTAGGGACAAATAGCTTGTTTGATCAACTATTACACGATTTGCAACGAACTTTCTTACATTGCAATCCATGCTTATGCAAAGAGTCAACTTGCAGAAGATATTTTTTTGTGATGAGTGGAATGCATCTCAGTGGAGCAAAAATGTTGAACGGAACGACATAGTTGATCAAGTTTTTGAAAAAGATTTTTGGAAAAATGCATAAGAGATATAGTACAATTCAACGAGTGTCTTGTGAGAATCTTGTGAATGGTGGATGGTCATACACCCACCATGGGTTTTATTTATGATGCCATGGATCAGACCAAAGAGACAATAAAGGCAGCACATGGTGATAAAGGACATAAGTACCTTTCTTTATGGAAAATCATTGATGATAGATCCATCAACCTTCACATCCAATTGCTATTACTTGAACCCAAGGTAAGTAATTTCAAAGTTTAAAAGTTAAGTTATTGCAAAAGTTTAGCCAAAGTTTCAAACTAAATTGATGAAGCTTCTTGGTCTTTTGAAGGTACCATTAAAAAAATATTTTGAAGTAGATGGAGAGGTTAAAAAATGAGTGTACAAATGCATTGGATGCATGGTTCATGGTCCTAAGATACAAGATGAGATACACAGTAAGCTCTCGCATTTCAATGAGAGTATTGGTACCTTCGACACGCCTATGGCTATACGAAGCAGAACAAAGGATCCACCAAGTAAGTAATTTCAAAGTTTTAAAATTATATTATTCATTGCAAACATTGAATCAAAGTTTCAAACTTATTTGTTGAAGCCTCTTTGCCTTCAACTTTTATTGCAGCCTACTGGTGGAGGCAATTTGATAGTCAATGCCCTAATTTGCTAAAGTTTGTAATTCAGACATTGAACCAGACATGCACTACTTCTAGGTGTGAATGCAATTGGAATGTTTTTGAGTGTATACACACCAAGAAGTGAAATTGTTTGGAACAAAAACGGTGAATGATATGGTCTATGTTCAATACAACCTTAGATTGAGACACAACCCCTGATTGAGGAAGACCCCCGAATCAAGCAACATAGTTTTGGATGATATTGATCTCTCGTAAGAGTGGGTTGTGGAGACTCAACCAACATCATTTTACAATGAAGACCTATCTTGGATGGACTTAGATCCACTTCAACAACGAAAGGATTTGATCATTATTGTTGGACAAGTACCTTTAGGGCCAAGGAAATCAAACCATAATCTCATTTTTGAGTCTAGTCATGTTCACGATGTAGATGATGAGAATTCAAATGATTATTTCATATGATTAGATTGTAGAGTCTAGAGTATAGTTATTAATTAGTACTATGCTTATTTTTGGATGTTAGAGGCCACTTAGAGCCTCTTTGTTGATGCAAGGCTGTTGGGAGCGAGAGCAACAATTTTCAAAAATTTCCAGGAGCAGGAGCGTTTCAGGAGTGTTTTTTTATAATATATATATATTGATGCATATATATAAAAAAAACATGCAAAATGGTGAATCAATTGCAAAAAACATGAAAACATAGATATAAGATCATTTAACTAATTGATTAGTGATGATGATTAAAGAATCAACCATTTAGCACACATATAACATCAACCATAAACATTTGTCATCAATAGATTGTAATAGACAACATCAACCACAAAATGAAATAGACGCTAGAGCATCATATTTATTACCAAAGAGTTGTAAGATCCAGTCAACAATTCAAAATTCAAATTTCAAAATTTAAACTTCAAAGGTAAATTGTCATATAATGTTCATAACTTCATTGTTTATGGAATAAGCCATAATAAAGAGTCAAGACAGTACTAAGTTCTAGAGACTACTTATAAAAAGGAAAAATAAAAAGAGATCTAATATGTATTAGCAAGTACTAAGTACTATGCTCTAAGTTTTCCTCTTGCCACGAGAAACTTCTAGTTTCTTTTCCCGTGCTCTTTGAGTTTGAAGAAGAGAAGTAGGTGGAACTTGGAAGTGTTTGTGGAACACAACCAACGGTTAAATGCCCCCCACGTGACAATGGACGTGGTGAAGATAAAGGAAAAATTGATGCATCTGGAACGTTGCTAGTGGATGGGGGTGGCAAGTCTCCTCCAAGAATATGATCGCCATCATGAGCACCCAAAAGTTCTGCTTCCAAGCGCTCTAAAACCATGGCTCCATCTTGACCAAAATATATTGGGGTATTTATCCTCAATGATTGCTCTTGTTGCCTTAGAATTAACAACATTATCAGTGATGACTTGAATAACAATCTAGGGTCCAATCTATTGAATGGTTTTAATCAAGGCATTTGCAATATTAATGCATATCTTGTAGTGATCTGAGTAGTCATGGGTTGAAAGGAAGACCACACCACTAGCAGACACACCAAGAATATTCATCAATGACTTGCCTTTCACATTATTCCAACCATCAGATACAATTTATACCCGATGTCGGTTCCAATCATTTGTAAATTTTCCTAGAGCGCCTTGGATTTTGGCTCTTTCCCTGTCAAGTCCCAAGGTTCCAGCTTTGTCATACTCGAGGCTCTTGTATCCTTTAGGGGCACCATTGATGACTTGTAGCATTTCATGCCAATATGGTGAGCGAAGAACATTGAAGGTATACCACATGCATAGAGAAACCTAAAAAAATTTGCATCCACATCATCTCTACAACCTTCGTCAAGGAAATATGATAGTGTTTTAAGCCCTGAAGACGAAGGCGAAAATGCACTAGCATGGGGGGACGCAGATCGACCAGTGAACATTCTTTGTGCACTCTCATGTTCAACCTTTGGTCTTTTGGATTTGTTTTGTGTTGCCTCCTCTCCCCTTTAGTATTTAAGTTTGTCTTCGGGTGGCATGCTCACACAAGTTTTGACTCCTATACTATTACCTTCATCCTAGTAAATAGTCCCACACACATGCTTTCTCACACGGGTATAGGAACCTATGTATTTTGTATGATAATGGTGACATGTAAATTTTGTGGTTCCACCCTGTTTACCTCCCCCCAAGCCTTGTGACATACTTCCACAAAGGTGTGTACTTCTCTTTGGATTTTTGGGGATCATGATCATCACTATCATTTTCATTGTCTTCATCCCCTTCCATTCCTTCCTCCTCTTCTTGGTCTATCTTGTCCACTTATATTTCTTCGTCACTATCATGGTTATTTCGACGCGAACTTCCCATCACCACCATCAAAATAAAAAATGGAACCAAAATGACATACCACATTGACATCATCATCATGATTGTTGAATCTTGATAATAACTTGCTACCTGCAATAGAATGATGGAGGAGAAATGGGAAAGAGTAGGAGAAGAAAACATTCAAACATTCAACATAGCATAATATACTAGTTTACAACAAATAGATTTTATTTATTTTTAAACAAGAAACAAGAACGGGCTTAAGAGCCTACCTCTTTATCTCCCAAGTGGTGGTTGAATATGACTATGGTAGCCTTCAATCTCCCTTCTAAACTCTCACAAATGGAAGCCTTCAATCTTTCTTCCAAGCTCTCCAATCTCCCTATGGAAGCCTTCAATATTCCTTCCAAGCTCTCAAATCTCCCTTCATTCTCCTTCAATCTTCCCTCAATCCCATCAAGAACTAGCAAGAACCCTCTCAAAACCCTCCTAGCAAAAATGAGTGAAATGAGAAATAGAATGAGAGAAAAATGGAGTGAGTCAGTGTTTTAATCCCTTAGAAACCCTAGCCATACCTTTTCCTCTCTTATGGAACCTTATCTCGGTTCCCACTCACTCCCAAAACAAAACAAAAAAATATTCTCTCTTGCCTCACACACACGGATTGAAGGGGAATCCTTAGGGAGCGTTTTTTTAGTGGAGGAAGCACTCAGGGAGCGAAAGCTCCCTGGGCAAGGAGCAAAAAGCTCCCTGGGACGGAAGTGAAACGCTCACTGGGCAGGGAGCGAAACGCTCCCTAGCTCAGGGAGCGTGATTCCTTAACGCTCCCTTTGGGAGCGCGCTTCGGGAGCAGGGGTGTGAGGGGAGGGGGACTCCCCCGCAGCATAGTGTTGATGTATTTTGGTTCAGATATGGATTGCACTCGATGTTATTTTGGTTATATGCACCCTTGCTATATACATGAGAAATTTTGCATATTTGTGTATAATGGTTTGAATTCATATGGATGCACATGAATATATATATATATATATATATATTTCAAAATTTGAATATTTTTTGCATTTTTGCTTGACCGGTTTTGTGGTACAAATTTGTTTCTAGTTTTTGTCAAGTTCCAGTTTCTGAGATCAACTGGTTCAATGACCAGTGCAAATTTGATAACATTGCTTTCACGCACCATACCTTATTGAGGTGATATACTGTTTGTCTAGAGACTCTGTATTCACAAATCAAGCATATGGGTTACTACTATCCTCTTCTTTTCGGTATCACTACTTCAAGTACCATTGCCTAGTTTTGTTTGGTTAGGGGAACCTGAGAAGCAAGGGGTGAATAATGATAATATCTATCTTTCAAAGGTTAATTTAGGCAGCCTCCAAAAGCAAACCCTCTGCATTTCTCTGTGCACATTCTATTGATTGCTCCTTGGACCCTTAACAAGAAAAACCTCCCCAGGGTTTGAAATACCTCCACATGCAACAGGGAATTCTACTTTATCACTGCTTTTACTACCAGAGTTTCAGCTATATGCTGCACAATCTTCTTGCAAGCAACAATTTGCTTAGTTGCATATTTTGTTGCACCGATAAGCATACTATTTGTAAATCAAAGTACAAAAATCACTGATACAATTTATCAATGTAATGGATGCTTATCCTGTCCATGAATTTGTGTTGACAGTTTTGATTTTGAAGTAACTACAATAATTATCAATTTCTATGGATGGCTTGTTCACAGTGCCTAGAAGAACCTCCTTGAAAAGTTTTGAAGTATCCCAGACTAGGAGCCATTAGCAATCTATTTGGAAAACTAACTAGCAGCCATAGTGGATACTCTTTTTTTTTGGATACTAAGCTTTGCTCAGTCCAAACTTCCTCGGTATCTGCTAATTGCGTGTATCACAAGTACAGCTAAAGGGAAGCTAATGAGGCCACTATGTTAATACTTAAATTCTTGGTCAGAAAGTCAGGCATATGGTTGTTATATAAGTTTAGCTGGCATAGTGGATACTATGTTTTACCTGGTCCAAACTTCATTGGTGTATGCTAATTGTGTGTATCACGAGTACAACTAAAATGAGGCTAATAAGGCCATTATGTTAATACCTAAATATTTGGTCAGAAAGTCAGGATTATGGTTGTTATGTAAGTTTAGGTTTACTCCCCAAGGGTTTGGGTCTAATTTCATACGGAGGGTAACGTGCCATGAATATAAGCATCTTACAAAAAATTCATAAATAAGCTTTTGTTCAGAAACACTTAGAAAGTGTGCATGATACCATTTCATTCCTTACTATATATGATAAAGCTTCATAAATAAGCCTTTGTTCGGAAACACTTACAAAGTGTACTTGGTACCAATTCATTCCTTACTATATATGATATTATCCTTAACAACAACATGGAGCGATGCATATTCAAGTTATTAAAATTTTAAAAATTGTGCAATTTAGGGGCCAACACATCATCATTTTCTTTGTGAAAAGTGCTAATAGGGAAAAAAATATAAAGTCAATTTTATAACAAAATTTTTGAAGCTGAATCTGACATCAATTTGAAAACCTGAGATTGTATACAGAAATTCATCAGAAAAGCGGAGATTGTATATAGAGCTAGAGATGTGCTCTGCATGGACAGAGATCATCTCATTATGAAGATAAATATACACAGGAATGTCAACGTGTGGCAGTACACTTGTTCTACTTTAGAAAAATAGATCTTCATGAAAACTTCATTTGATCTAATTCTCAAGTGGGTGCGAGCCGCCTCCTTTGAGAGAGCCTTTGAGATAGGCTATATGTACAATCCATGATGTCACTAAGATTATATTTTCAATTGATGTTCAGACACAAGCTTTTCCAGCTCAAGCCTGTGCTCTTCACACGTAATATGCAATTTAAGGCGAAGATTAGTTAGTAAAGCTTCTCTTTCCCAGTTTAGTGAACCTTGAGCATGAAAGGCCTGTAACACAGAACGATATGCATTTGCTTCCAACTTGTGCATGGTTAGCTTGTTCTCATCTTCAATGTCAATGCCATTGCTCTTTTGATTGTTGTCATGGGCAGACCAATACCTGGTAACAGTTTTTCTATATCGGGATGAATGGACAAAAGCAATGCAACTTCCATCAGTTGAAGGAGAACAATTTTTATTATCAATGTCTATTATGGAACCACCAAACAAAATGCCCTCCACATGAGGTTCAAAAGAATTTCCAACATTCTTTGGGATTTCTATTTGTGTCTGGCATGTGGCTTGTGCCAACTCCAAACGCCTAGATTTTGTCACTTTGCAGCTTTTTTCGTATGGAAAATCCTCATCTATCCTTTGTGCCCTTTTCTTGAGAGCATGTGCACCAGTATTCGGCCCCTTGGGGGAAGATGCCAAAGGAGTTTCCTTGCTTTTGGGAACTACAGGAATCTTTAGACGAACAATGTTTGGGCTTCTTGCCTACAAAAAAGGTTCAAGCATGTACTAGTTAATCGATTAGAGGAAACATCTTAAAAAAAACCACGATACTAACATGAGTTCTCAACCTAGGGATACCTCCTGAAATTTAGGCAAAGCAGACAATAGATAAAGTACAGAGGGGATGTAATATACATGCAACCTCCAACTAAGCATAGAAGAACAATGTTTAGTTTCAACTGCTAAAACATGAACAAAATAAAATAGCAAATATAGAGAGAGAAACTCCAGCAATCCTTCACAGAACCAAATATAAACATAGTGTGAGACTTTTAGTTTGATAAAAAAAGCACCACTCCAAAAAAAAAGAATAATCACAAAGGTATGCCTAAACACATAAGCACAAACTAAAAGTCTCACAAAGGCATGCCTAAACACCAGTGCTTCAAAGAGGGCGTGTCCCCTGAGTTTCCTATGTTTTGGGACGGGGGGCCTCCTTGCAGATGTCCCCAGCCATTTCCGATATTTTTGTTTCTATTTTAAGCATGGGCCTCACAATAATTTTTAACTCATTACCAACATTTCTTCAACCTATTCACAATAAATCCCACACAAATTGTTATATAACGCCAAACCCTTGCACCTTCTAATCACTTTGGTCCTTGGTAGTTCACAATATAAACCAAAAAATTGGAGAGAAAGAAAGACAATAAATACTGAAAATTGAAGTAATGTCCAAAGCATAGGCACATGCTCAGACTAGAGAACAACTCGGCACAGTCAAAGATCAAGAGTATGATTAGGAGTCAAAATTATAATCAACATAAAACTCACCAAATAATTCAACTCAAAATACTTAAAATGGGCAAATGTTGGTCTAGACTTAAATCACTTAAAGCTTTAGAAAACACAATCAAAGTGGATCAAGATAGATCAAAATTGGTCAAACCTGCCAAGTAACTTGGTCAAGTGATAAAGACTCAAATATACTTACAAACCAATATAATCTGCATGAACAGTAGGAAGAACAAAAACATAAAAAATATATTGAATTAGCCTCAAGGAAATCTAAAAACAGATGAGAGAATATATAGCAACAATGATAGCAACTGGTATAACTCATACCCTTGAGACCTCAAGAACAACCCCCTAACCAAAGCACTGTGATCCATCATTCCAAGGATAGTTTCCTGAAATAAATGGCCGGCAAGGAATGATAAAATGTTAGGCAAGAAGCCCTATCCTGAGTGACTACCAATCAATTGTCAGCTTAATTAGGAAAACAGTCGCATGTAAACTGCGTGAAAACCTGTACAAGGGTAAGCTAATCATCAATGAAAGAAGATGGCTTCAGGTTTGGGGTATAATCAATGGAAACTGAGATACTCACGGATAGCTGAAACCAGCCTCAAAACAGTCACAAAAGAGAGTCACATATCAGAGTGACCCCTCCAAATAGTGATATCATTAAATGGATCCAGGGAAAAAGAAAATACACCCTCGATTTGACAGAGGCTTAAGAGGCAATCCTGGACCTTCAGGATTGGGAGGAGTCATAACAACTCTTGATGGAAGAATTTGCAGGAAATTAGTGTGGAATATTAGAGAAAACACATATAACCAGGCAGAAGCGTTGGCAATCCTCAAATGAACTCAACTGCTGAAAGATATCACCTTGGGATACGTTGTAACTCTGGGAGATTCACAAACAGTAGTAGGTCAGCTGATAGAGATATCCCAATCCTACAGGTGGACAGGAATATCAGCAGAGCTAAGGAAATCCCTGGCTCATTCAGAAGCTGGGAATCTAAGCACATACTCAGGAAACATAACTCAGAAGTAGATGATGTGGCAAAACTGGCCATCCAAATTGATCCCAATTCCCAATCATATTATAATTTAGAAGCATGCAAGAAAATGGATCTGAGACAACCAGAGACTGCAATCCCTTAATGACTCAGAGGGTCACCTGAAATCAGCACCAGACATTCACTCAGACAAGACAGCAGGCAGGGAGGAAGTGGATCAGGTCCAAAACTACAGTTACAGAGAATGGCAGACRTATATGATAGCATAACCAAAGCAAATTTGGTTTGACAGCAAACTCAGGTTCAGATAAAGCATTTCAAGCAGCGCCTATATGCATGCAGGATTAAGTCAAGTAGTAGATGTGTTCTCAAGCGTTCATTTRGCTGACAAGTTTCAGTTGAAATGTATGAAGACAGAAAGGGAACTCAAGGATTTTAAAGGCTGCAATCTTGTATCAGTGTAACCCCTGGAAGGCTCAAAAACTCYAATCTGCTAAACCAGGGAGCTATAAATGTAATTTTGTCATGGCACTATAGTCCAGTTTGTTCTTTGTGTAAAAAAGATAGAAAAAACATTGATAACAAAAGCATTGTCATACAGACCTCTAGATCAATATGAAGTGCATGGACAGTAAAAAGAACAAGATAATAAGATATATTGAATTCGTCTTAAGGAAGTCTAATGACAGCCAACATCGTCAGAGAAAAATTGATAGCAAGAAAGTTGTAGTACACAATGGTCTATCAATATATTGAACTAACCCTAAGGAAATCTAAAAACAAACTATATGGCAAAAGCATTGTAATAAAGACTGAYARCCCAACGAACAGTAAAGAGAACAAGTAAATACATACAAATAAGTAAGCTGCAGTTCTGAAAAAAGCAGGAACTGTAAATTCTAGCATTTTTCCATTGACAAGAATTTTTAACCTCACACACACATTCTTGCATGTGGGCACACACCTTCTACATAGGYGCATGCAAGAGCAAGCCTTTTGTGAACTTAATATTTATTTGGTGCTTACAACTTCCATACTTAAACATTCAATAAAAACACAGAAGTGGGTAAAGAAAAAGAAAGGGGAGGTTACCTGTAAGGGCAAGGGCACGCTACACCATTTCCCATCATGCCAATCCTGCCTTGAACGGAGATTGGACCGGTGGTACGTAGACACTGACTTGGAATCTGGAAAATACACAGAGTACTGCTTGCCAGGTAGAACCTGGGACACAACCCCTCTCCACCAACAATCGGTTTCATAAGCGTCAACTCCATCACCAATCGCCCAATTTTTTATGTTGGTTTGAGGAGGACGAGGCCTTATTTGACTGCAATTCAGCCTCTCCACCAGAGGCTCCCCATCATCCGTTAGAAATTTATCATACAGCACCTTACACGAGCCCCCTTCAGAGGACATAACGATACCCTCAAACCAAGCCCCTTCAAAACCAGCCTCAAAGCTACACACCTCCACACGCATACCATCCTTGAACTTCATCCTTACAACCACAAGGGCCAAAACCACCAATGCAAAACCGCCGCCCCCTCAAGAATGGCTGTGACTGGTAAAGTAGTAAAACCCACACGAAGATTAGCAAATCTTAAGCGAAAAATAATTAATGGGGATCAAAATCAGGCAATGACTGCAGCACCCAAGACAGTGAATAAAGCTATCATGTTGAATTAAAGCAGCCCAACCCAGGGATTTACGGAGTATATTGTGCAGGAGTTGCATTGCGACTGGCTGTCGAATGGATGAATGAACCAGTCAAAGTAAGCGCACTCTTCTTCTACTGCTACCTGATTTTCTATAATTAGACCACTCTTGAATGACAATTTAGTGAAACAAAGCATTCCACCACATTTCTTGTGGTACGGAATTTGGTTTGGGCTTCGTCACGAATAGGTTAGAAAGGGTAAGGATTCCATTCCACGAGGAGCGTATGAATGCGGCTCGATGCTTTTATTCTTTCCTTTGTTCTTTAAAGGAATTGGATTTTACCTTTGTCTCACCTTTTTTAATAACTCGTTAAATTGTAATGGGAGTAGTGAGGTAGTTATAATGATAGTTAGAATACACAGAGTTTTTTTTTACAATATTATTTAGGTTGAAATTGCTGTAATTCTGAATCTCTATTCCAAGCATTTGAATCTGTGTATGAATAACAGTGTTTGCTTAAGATTGTAACTTATGTTTATATTATTTCATTGTAAGTAAAAATCATTTGTGGTTTGTCTTTGAATTTGAATTTGGAATTTTACAACTTATTGAAGTGTCCCTAGGCATGTAACTTGGTTTTGTTAAATAAAGTTAAGATTTTTTTTAGTGAAAAAAAAAAGAAAAAAAAAATTGTGTTATGGGTTTGAAAAAAATTTGATTGGTTAAGAGTTCATCTTCTTAAGATGTAAATAAATAAGTTAATGATCCAAAAACCAAAAATATCTACCCCTTATGCTAACTTCTACCACCTTCAAGAACTCAGAGTCTAAATTTAGTTTACCTAACATTATACCAAATATAATAAGTATTATAAAAATATTATATTGAAAAACAAAATACAATAAGTATTTTGTAAAAATATTATGTTGAAACAAATCATCTTTCATAATTTAATTAAATTAATAAACTAAATTTTATAGTATAAAATTAATAAAAAAAATTAACAAATACTTTAATATTTCAAGTTTATAAACACAAACAAAAAAAAATTTCATAAACAAAATACAATCCAATGTCAATCAATCAAACAAGTTATACAGAACATAGAACATTTGAAATAAGAACATGAAATAAAACAAATTGATTCTTGATTGTATTCATCCAAAATCTCAAAAGCTAAGGTTATAGCAAAAATATTTCATTGTCTTAAGGCTTTTCTTAAGGCAGTTTTATAGAATCTATCTACCATGAAGAAAGTAAAATAAATTATGTAGTAAACTTATGCATAGCCTATGCAAAGTGTATATGGATAAATACAATATGTTAAAAGAAACTAAGAATGGCCTTCCACACAATTTAGATTTAGATTTTATGAACATGATTAAGAGCAAGTGAAAACATACCTAATTGACCAACCTTACCTCTTTGTTAAAGGGTCATAAAATTTAGATCTGATGAAGATGATTAAGGGCAAGTGAAAACATACCTAATTAACCAACCTTACCTTTTTGTTAAAGGATCATAGATTATAGGTTCTAAATAAAAATATACCTATGTAGCATGCATATAACAAAGCTATAATGGATAATATGATATTTAGATATGATACTTACAGATGGTTGTAATGTATGGTTTCATACATGAATGTGTATGATTATTTGGACATACCAATATTACTCAACAATAATAATTAAGTAAATGATATGCTAATCATATAAGCAATCATCCACAATTATGTGTTTGATTCAATATGGTGTATATCCAACTCATCATCTAACAAAGCTTCCATGTTAACATATACTAATGAGGTGTTTGGATGTTTCTTAACAAGTGTAAGTGATGAGTTGACAAATTAAAAAATCATTAAAATAGGTGTATGTTTCAATTTACAACGTACATATCTTGTCCAAAGTACATACAAATTCATTTCGATGATCATGCAACCCTCTATGAAGTATATTTGAAATAAAACAAGATTATACCCCTCGAGGTACCTAAGGATGAAGATATAGAACACAACGTGACAATTTGAGGTGAGAACAAGGGACAACTTAAGAAGCAAAGAGTAGAGAAGTAGAGAAGGTGGAAAATAAATAAGCTAAGGCACAATAAGAAACCAAGAAGAAGAAATTCCAAGAAGAGCATGAGGATATAGACAGTTTGAACAAGGGATGCAATGTTAGTGAAGAAGACAAGGACAAACATACAAAACTGTATAGAAGCTCCAAGAGGGATAGATGACATGACGTTGGAGATATAGGGGACATAAAAGATACTTTATAGCAACTAGAGATTGTTCCACATGTAAGAGATCAAACTATTGAAATAAAGGAGGAAGGCTTACATATGTGATTCTAAAAGATCACAAGAATAATATAAATGGCTTGTGGAAGGAGAAGGCATCAAAGGAATCATGTGCATGGCAATACTACATATAGGTTGTTATCTTGGATCCATGCAACACTTGATGGAACTTATGAGGCCCACGGGGCTATGCAAAATGATGTCAATTCAATTCCATCCATGTTAAAACCACTTGGAAATAGGATACACAAGAGAATAGAGAATGTGTGGCCTCTTGGCCCATGCCAATGTACCTCCCTAACCATGGTAATGACTCCATATTGTCGTGATAAATCCATCTACGGATTAACGGTTATAGCCTCCCAAATTGTTGTAATTGATTCTTGGATTGTTTGGTCTTCTTGAGGAAACATAATAAATATACCAGTGGATGAAGAGAATAGGGGTCTAATCAATTGGCCTGGAAGACAAGTTCTATCCAAAGAAAGCAATTATTCTCTTGAGGCTTCTCAAACTAGTCAAAGGGGATAAATAATTGACTAGAGGTTTTTCTAGAGCCCTAGGTTAGTAGCTTGGAATGAAGAAACATAAGAAGGTATTCAATTCTATTGCACTTGAGTCATTTATACAATGGTAGAATCTTATAGAGAAATCTTTGTAATTTGCACCCTGAGAGTTAATAAAAGAGTCAGACAATCCATTTAAAGATGGAATTTCCCCATTAGATTTATCTAGGATAAATCTTTGTGTCTTATTGTGTGTGTAATTTCAGTTTTCTTGCATTGAGATTTTTGTATTTGGAAATAACAATGACTATTGTTTTCATAGCAACATTAAATAGAAAAGAGAAAGTAATTCAATAAATAGTTTAAGGTTCATGTTAGTGAATTGAATTGGCCATAGTCTAATCGATTACATATGATATTTGTATCAAAGAAAGTTATTCTTGAAGGTAGTGAAGGGAATGCCATTGAATGCTGACAAGACTAAGAAGACTGCAAAAAGGTAAAGAAATAGTTCTAGAAAATCCTTAGCTTGGAATGAGAGGAAGAAGGAAATAGTCTCAGTATTTCAATGTAGGAGACAATTGTGAAGGCATTGCCTCATAAATGAAAATTTTGAATCTAGAGACTCAAACGACCCAAATGTCTCTAAACATGTCACAACTAGCAATAAGCATGTCAAAGATGAGCAATAACTTCACCTCCACATTGGCCATGATGTACAAGAAGAAGAGAAAGTACCTCATTAGTCAAGCTCAAGTTTTGAAGAAGAATTAGAACGAGAAGAGGAGGCAGAGTTGGAAAGGGGGAATACCAACATAATTCATACACCCTTCATAGTTGAAACAAAGTTCAACATCAAGCTTTATGCATATGAGATCAATTCCCTTCAATTAAATCAATGGTTACAATAGTTAGAAGTTTCTTTCAATGTGCATAAAATTGGTGAAGATCAAATAATTTTTTTGCTTCGTCGAAGTTAGAAGACTACATGTTAACCTTGTGGGAAAGTTATGTATCCACTCGAATACTCTAGAAGGAACCACCAACGATTTAATGAGAAACAATCAAGAACCTCATTAAGTCAAAGTTCTACCTCATTGACTATAAGGAAGAATAGAAGATATGATGTCATTTCTTTTGATAGAAACAAGCACATATCTTGCAAGGTTACAACACCAAGCTTCGAAAATAGGAGATGCAATTGTGTATATCTCCCAATAACCCTAATGTGTAAATTAAATATTTGGGAGGATTTTGCAACCATATCCAAATATAAGTGATGTTTTTCAAACCAATTCCATTAATGAATCCTATGTGCAAGTTGAGTACATCAAGGGAGATAAAAAAAAAGGGGCTAGTCTTGATCTATAAACTGTTGTGGATATTCCATTGGAATAGTTCATCAAAATAGATCTTATAATATTATGAAATCTTAGATTATGCAATTTATTTCCCTTAGATCTTAGATTAATTATTACTAGCTTATTGCTTAGATTTATGAAAATAACTTAACATGAAAATGAAAGAAAAGACAAATATACACTGTAGTGCCCCTTCCCACTGAGTCAACAAACTAATACAAATGTTGGCTCCATAAGAATTTTTTTTCTTATTTATTTATTTTAAATACAAAATCATTATTCATTATATTTCATTCCACACATTTAGCTTACTCCAATTCTTGCCTTAAAAACTTTCAATTTATATCACTAATACATTACCATTCCTTAGTTTGAAATCCTTCCTCGTGAGCTCTCTCATATATGTGTCCACATGATCCTCTAACTTCTAGAACTAAATTACATCAATTTCGAAAGTCACTTTGGTAATTTAATTGGATATTCTTTCTTTCTTTTTTTTAAGTAAAAAAGTGGAACCTGCTATATTAGATAGACAAAACTTTTACAGAGTATACAAAAGAGTAGGTCTGGAATCACCCAAAATGCTGTCGATTATCAGAAACCAACATATATAGAGGGCGAGTAGCAATAGCATGAAAAACATAATAACAGAGTGGCATCTATCCTGCCCGGAGGAAACCAGGACAGATGTCAAATGGTCTAAATACACAGATAAAACTAGGAACCAAGAGAGTAGATAAAACTAGGAACTGAAAGAGCATATAAAACCTAGGTGTCTGGTGACCTGTCATCCTCGCTGGTCTGTTGCGTGGTCCCCGCCAGGATGGCGAAAGCTTGCGCGTAGAGGGGGCATTTCCGCTTGGCTGGCGCGTTGGAAAACGCATCGAGGAGCATGTCCATGCGCTGGCCCATGAGGAGGGCCCGATGTTCCAGGTCCGACAGATGCCCCCGAAGGTCGAACATTAGAGCCAGGTGCTCTTCCCGGATGAGTGAACCATGCATGCTTCCACCCACGTCCACCGCCACTTCAAAACCTGCTTCGAACACCCTCTGCTCCGCATCAGCCTCTGCACCTTTCGAGCCTGCTTCGTTCACTTGTGTGCCATGGCAGCTGCAAGTGTCGTCACCAGGCCAGGGTATTTCCTCCACAATACATTCGGGGGTATCGTCTAGCAATGTCGGAGTGGGTTTGCATGCTTCCGGATGGGTCGCCACTCGGGTCTTCTCGATAATCGACAGGTCCTCCATGAACGGGTCTTCCACCACTATGCAGGGGGGAAACTCCTCCTCATTACCAGCTTTCTGCAGGGCGCCCGATGCATTCTCTTTGACGTCTCGGCTGCATCCAACTCCAGGCTCAGCTATGGTGGCAAGCCGTGCCAGTCTCTCTGCCCTGGCTTTCTTCCTAAGAATGGATGTTGCCAGAGCCAAGGCACGTTCCAGCTGCTCCTTACGACGTCGTTGCGCCTTATGAGCCGCCCAGGTCACGCCACGACGAGGTCTGCCTCTCTTCCGAGCCATGATGAAGGAGCAAGGCAATTGCAGGTGAAGGCCGATGAACCAGGAGCAGAGAAAATGCAATTGCAGGTGAAGGTGCGAGGCACAGGCAAGCGAGCTCTGTCTCGTTACGGTCAGAAAGAGATGCAGCGAAAATACTGAACCGCACCAGAGCATCTGAGCAATATGCAATATGCAAAGCCGCACCAGAGCGCCACTATGAATACGGGACACGATGAGAACTGGACCGCACCAGAGCTTCCAAGCAAAATGCGAAGCCGAGGTGGGTGCAGTCCCACTCTGTCCGGGCAAATTGAAAACCAAATAATCACGAGCCGAGGTCATCCTCCTATCTTTAACCCTTGTCATCCCGGGAACATTGCGGTTGTAAATGCTCGCACGAGGGAAAGGTCCCTCCATCCTGCAACTGCAACTATGGCTATCCCCCATGGTTAATACAGGCTCGTGGGTGGCGGCTATCGGCATTTATGCCTGGGCCGAGTGCAAGTCCACCTGTAGCCCTTGAGCTACGTGTCACCCCATCCGGGGAATTGGATATTCTTTCTTAGCAAGGCTTCTCAAATTCTTAAGTTAAGCGCAACAATCCTCTTACATTTAGGATTCAAATCCTTCTTTAACACATTGGTCATTGGCTATAATAAGGCTTCTCAAATTCTTAAGTTAATCCCAACAATCCTCTTCCATTTATGATTCAAATCCTTCTTTAACACATTGGTCACTAGCTATAATAGATATTTTTTATTCATATATAAAATAGAGTGATTACGAAAAGTCTTAATAGAGATCAATTTAATTTTGGTTCCATGCATGTTACTAAGATTAGTTATTAACATAGGACTACCCAATTAGTTGGAATAGGTTTAGATAACATTCTTGCCAAGATTTGAAGTTTACTCCCAATGTTATCAATTCACGATTTTCTAGCATATAAACACAGACAATGCTCTTCATTTCAATCAATATTGATTATGAATACAATGTAATTGTAAAGAATAAATATCTAATTGAAACCCCACCATTTTGCATCTATAAAAAACATCAACCAAAAGTCCAATTGTTCGGCATGTTTAACTCATAATTAGACCTTACAATGCATATTCAACCACCCAAGAGAACTTTCCATTATACACAGATATAAATGTGGACAATGATTTCCCATTTACACCATTATATCTAATAATGAATGAAGTAAATGCCCACCCAACAACAACTATATTCAACAAAGTCGCATACATATAAATTTGTTAAAACCAATACTTGAGTAGCCTAAGAGAAATTACCATTATACATAGATATAAATGTGGACAATGATTTCCCATTTAGACCATTATATCTAATAATGAATGAGGTAAAATTCCCACCCAACAACGACTATATTTAGCAAAGCTGCACACGTATAAATTTGCTAAAATCAATGGTTGAGTAGCCGAAGAGAAATTTTCCCCATTTTTATTATTTTTCCTACTAATCGACTAAAATAGCTATCCCTAATTTAATAAAAACTTTGAAAAAGTAACTAATTATAATTCCCTTAATATCTTATTATCATCCATAGATGTTCATTATTATCTTCATGACATTTAAAAATAAATATTTTAATATTACCTGCTTGCCAAAATAAATTCTTTATAATATCTCTAGCAAATATCAAAACAACGATTTTCGACAGGTTGACAAGTACTTTTGTTTTTGGCTAGTTAAAAAACGCAGATGGAATCTACCTTTTATAGTGAAATATACTTGTTGAGGCCACTGGAACTTACACAAGTAAATTACTATGTATTTTTCCAATAGACAAGACATATGTTCAAACCTTTTCCAATAGAAAAATTGCTCATTATATTAATATATAATTTGTTCACATGGCAAAAAATTGAGCCAATTACATACAACCTCCAAACTGTGAAAAATTAAGTACGAGTATGTTTGCATAAGGTAGGATCCGAGCAAAAAAACATCATGAAAGGATTGTAATTCTGACTGTCCCTTTGCAGCTTTCTTGGAAACAAGCATAACCTCAAAAAATAAACTGACGACCTTCAGCTGATAATGTAGAAATAAAACACTATAAGAAGGGATATATGCTAAAATAGATTAAGAAAGAGAGTGGGGCCCTCATGTCCATCAACCCAATGGTTGTATGTAGTTTTTCCTTATTGCTTCTAGAGTGCGATCTTGGAGAGTAAATCAACAGCCTTGTTGTGATCCTAATAGATATGTGAGAAGCTGATCTCCTTAAAGAAGGTTTGGAGCTCTCTGATTCTGTCCTTCCAACCCGAAAGAGAGACAACCTACAATTTTCCTCTGCAATTCAACTAGTCGATTATGATTTTGGTGTCACCAAAAATTTGTAATGCTTCAATGTTTAATCTAGCTGCCAAGTTTAGAGTAGCCCAAAGTCTGAGTAATTCTGCCTTGGTGTTGGTTCCTGAACCACAATTAAAGGTCCACTTGTAAAAAGAATTATCAGTTAACCTTAACAATCACCCTGCTCCACTCTGAAGACCAAACTGTGTTGCTCCATCAAACCAACCCACATAAGTGCCTCCTTGTAAGTGGATCTGAACTTTTTTTGGGATCGCCACTTTTGTTAGAGTTGTCAAGTTAGCAACAATTTTGAGCGTTTTATAAATGATCACACTTACATAAGGGATCCCATTTTCAAATACTTTATTGTTTCGTTCCAGCCAAACAAACCAACATACCAATGAAGGAAGGGTGAGATGGTTTCTCTCCTTTTTGGTCCAATTTTTATAGCAAACAGTTAAAGAGTTTCCTTCCCAATCAGAATTTAACTTTTGTTCACTTTTTATCCTACCCTAGACTTGTCTTGAGAACTAACACTTAACAAAAATAGGCAGCACTGTCTCTGAATCATTTGAACATAGTTGGTAGATACTAGGACCTTCCCAGCCTTTCCGTTGCAATATGTCCCAAGTAAGAATTTTATTTTCAATGGCTAGCCAGGTGAATAGTTTGATTTTTTGTGCAATGTTCTAGGACCACAGGTGTCTTCTCCATCCACTAATAGATTGATGCCAGAGTTTATTTGTTAAAGCAATATAAACATTTTTTACAGATATAAGTTATGATTTATCTTCCCTAGTTCACATGAGCTCATCCTCTTTGTTTTGTAGTTGCACACCCGATCCCGATAGCGCCCTGCAGAAGTCATCCCATTCCAATGCCAAGTCACCAGTGAGCCCAATGTTATCACTGGTTTTCCATCTGACTGATAAAAACCCTGTCCTGGAGATACCTCTTGCTTGGTAAAGGTATCTAATGTTTTTAAATTTCAAGGAAGTTATGAACTCTGGAGATAAGAAAGAGTTCTCCAGTCCCAATATACAGTCCTTACCAATTATTACTGAGTAACCGGACCCCGGATTCCAACACAACTAGTGAGTGATCAGATTTACCGACTTCAACATATTTTTCCAAATTTGTGAGGCCGCTCTCGTTGTGGAATTAGTTGTTTTGAACCAGGTGGAAACCGAACAAAATGGGAGATATTTGTCTTTAATAACCGAATGCCATATCCCCTCCTTCATCAACACACACCAAAGAGAATTTGCTGCTAAATCTCTGTTAAAGTGAAAAATATTTATAATCCCCCAGCCTCCCTTTTCTTTTGGTTTGGCAAGAAAATCCCAACTGCATAAGTGAAAATGTGGCTTTGTTATACAACTCGACCAAATAAAATTGTAAGTTAACTTTCTAATCTTATCTAGTACCAAGGCTGGTATGGTTGCCAATGCCATCTTGAAAACATGTTGACATTCAAGTATTGCTTTGATTAGTGTGAAACGACCTCCTAGGGAGAGCCATCTGTTGCACCAGTGACCAATTCTTTTCTCAAAATTTTCTACTATCCAAGTCCAATCTGTTGCCTTATAAGAATCAACTTTTAGAAAGTAACCAAGATACCTAAATACCTCAGATAGATCTATGAAGTTGTATGTGAAGACTTCTTTAAAAAGTTCCAAGGATGGCCCTTGAATTTGAGCAAAATGAAAGGTTGACTTTGTCCAGTTTATCTTCAAACCCGAAGCACTACAAAATATGTTTAGAATGTCTTTTATTTCCTTCCATTCATGTAAGGAGTCATTTGTCATGATTAAAACATCATCAACAAAGAATACATGAAGGATCTTTACAATCCTAGAAACCTTCACCCCTGTCAGCTTCCCTTCAACCTGTCCTTTTTTTAGCAACATGTTAAGTCCTTCCATGATCAAAGTAAACAACAATGAAGAGAGTGGACAACCCTTCCTTAGGCCTCTGCCACTGTGGAAAAAAGGCGAGGTCTCACCATTTATAAGGACTGCAAAATTTACACTAGTCACACAGCTCATTAACCACTTTGTGGTTTGATGACTGAATCCTAATTGAATAAGAATCAATTGTAAAAAGTACCAATCAATACAGTCAAAATCTTTCATTAGTTCCAACTTCAAGATTATCGCCTTTGATTTCTTAGTCTTTATACTATGCAAGCATTCTTGGGTTGTGTCAATGGAATCCAAGATCTGACTGACCTTTAAAAACCCCAATTGTTCACCCGATAGAGTCTGCAAAAGAATAGGTTGTATCCTATTTGCAATAACCTTTGTGATCATTTTATAAAACAAGTTACAAAGAGAAATAGGTCTGTAATTGCCAAAAGTAGTAGGATTGTTTACTTTTGGAATTAGAGTCAAGAAAGTTGAGTTTACAAAACCTATCACTTTTCCACAGGACCTTGTATCTTCCACCATTTCCAACAGTTCGACACCCACTAAATCAAAGAAATGTAAAAAAAACTCGACTGCCCAGCCATCGGGGCCCGAGCTTTTGTCTTTTGCAAATGACTTTAGGACTTCCCAAATTTCCTGCTTAGTACATGGGCTATCCAAAAGTAAGGAATCCTCCTCTGTGACAAAATGAGAGAAAAGTATGGCTACAAAGACTTGATCAACAATACTTGTGTGATCATAATCCCCATAAAAAGAATTAAAGTGTTTTGTGGCTGCTAACTTGAGTGCTTCCTGAGCAGATTGGATCTGTCTAGTCTCATCTTTAATTTCCCAAATGTGTTTTTTATTTCTGCTAGAACTTGCATAGTGATGAAAGAACTTTGAATTTTGATATCCGCTTTTAATCCAGGTTGCCCTGCTCTGCTATCTCCATAAAATTTCTTCTGCTAGGAGGATATGATTTCATTTCGTCTCTAAAATCTTCAAGATGTTGTCCCTACCTTGATTTCCCCCCTCCTGCGAATCTGCTTGTAGGCTAGCCTGTAATTCTCCCTCCAGTTGTTCCAGTATTAGAAGCTTTTGCCTTCTAATATTTTTTGCCCGGGATTTAATTCTTTGTTTTAGGGTCTTCAGTTTCCAAACTAACCGTTGTTGTGCCCCCAAGTTCGTTCTTAAATTTTGGGTGTTTCCAAAATTCTTTTACTAAATTGGAGAATTTAGCTTCAAGCAACCAACTCAAATTTAGCTTAAAGGGACAAGCTATCAGAAAAGGAAGAGAATCAAATTGCAGTAGAATTGGTGTGTGGTCCGACATATATGGGTATGCCACCCATGACCTGATATTGCCTTCACCAATTACCAGATCTTCTGACAAAAAATCCCGATCCAAACATTTTGAGATAGTCTCTGAACATGTTCAGTCATTTCGTCAATTTGGAACTAGCTCGTCCATAACTATATCCACAAGACAGTGTGCTTGAAAAAAATTATTGAAGTACCCAGCCAACTGGTCCTGATGTGCCGAATATCCCCATACTTCCTCGACATTTAAAGTGAGATTAAAGTCCCCTACTGCTATCAAATTCTTATGTGCTAGTAGGCCCCTAGTGGCCACCTTGTCCCAAAAGAATTTTCTGTCAGAACATGGTCTATAAACATTAAGAAGCGAGATCTATTGTTTATTCCAAAGACGGTACCTATCAGTAAAATTCCACTATAGCATAGGTAAGGGACTAGTTCAAATTTTGAAGGGTCCCAAGTCACTAAAAGTCCCCCATAATTTCCTACCGAGCTGACATCACAAGTTAGCCAATAGGGTCGAAAGGTGTTCAAAAAAATTATGGCCTTATTTCCATCGACCAACGTTTCTTATAGAAAAATGATATCTGGAGAAGTCCTACTAAGAAGTCTTCTAAAGGAGGTTGATTTCAGGGTCCCCCCCACCCCTATGATATTGAGGGAGAGCAAGATCATGGCTTGTCCCTGGCTAGGGCTTTCATGCCTCTAAGCGCCCCAAATTCATAAATATTTTTTTGGTGAAACTCTGGAAGAGAAGGAGTGTTTTCTGCCTTTTTGCGTGCACTTCTGGTTTTTATAGGGGAGAGCTCAAACCCCAACCCCTTTGACCAAGTATAATCCCTCCCCAAGCCCAACCCTATCTTATCCGGATGTCTAGAGACCCCACCAGGCTCTAGTTTATGATATACACTTCTCCCCTGAAAGGTAGGAATAAGTATAGGAGAGAGAGCCTCCCTGTAGGTCGAGATCAAGGTATCTAATATGGATCCTATGAAGCTTTCTCCAACCTCTGATTCTCTAAAACTCGGGTTGATACTACACCCTTCCGACTCACTACACATAGCTCCTACACTCCTCAAATCCTTTGATTCACAAGATAGGGTGTCAACTGGTGTGGAGCATTCCATGCTTGTATCATCTGTGGTTCTAAAAAAAACTCGAGGTTTAATAGAATCAGAGGATGGATTACCTTGTCTCCCCCACCTCACACAGAGTTAACGGGTGTTGTAAAAGGTGGGAAATTACCCTCCCGAGCCTGTGACTTATCCACAGAGGGTAAAATCGGGAACCTTGCACACAGGAGAGAGGAATAATCCAATGTGTTTCTTTCCCAAGTCGACAATGAAAAAAATAAAGAAGGGAAAATAATCTTTAACTTACCAGTTACAATATCCAAGCAATCTTATTCATTATATCCTTGTGCCTCTAGGAGGAAGGTTTTTAAAACCTGTGAATCCACTCTTGGTGAATCGACTCTGGTCGACAAATTTAGCATAGTATCTTTCGACTGCTCCTCCTCCACAAAACTAGGACAATGTCTTCTCATGTGGCCTGTTTGTCGGCAAAAAGATCACCTGAAAGGAATGCCCCAGTAATCCAACTTTTGACAGATATAATATCCTCTCCAAACAATATCTAAGGATTCCAACAATCCTGTGTGTATATCTAATTCAACCAATACCTTTGCCAATTTTTTGTCTAAAGCTACGAGAGCCTGTCTATCAACTTTGATAAAGCGACCGAGGGCATTTCCAGTGGCCTCTAAGGATTTCTCGTTCTATAGGTGCAGAGGCAACCCAAGTAAAAGGACCTAGATATGACGCAAACAAAAGTAATCATGTGTCGGGTCGAAGCTGACTCGCCACGCTTCAACATTAAACTGCCTCCATCTAAAATCCAGAACCGATCCAGGATAAGTGAAGTGTCCTCATAAGTTTTAAAGAAAAAACCAAACCACCCTCTCATCATCTAAAAAATATCTGGCTCGTAACCCTACAGAGGCCACGAGGAAGACTGTACCCACTCTGTAATACTATTTTTGCACATGGACCAGTAGGAGAGATGACCCACTAAAGTGCACAGCGCTAGGCTGACTGAATCCTCCAATCCAACGTCTGCCCCTAGCACTAGTTTTCTCTTAGATTTTGAAAACCACGGTTTTAAACCGAACTTCCTTCCACCTGAAGGTTTATGGGCTACCCCCACCTATGGAAAAACACCCGCAGAGGTCCCTAAAACACTCGGCTCCGTTGAGGGGAAAGGAGTAGTTCCCTATCGAGTTATGAACCTTGTTGGAAAGTTTGTTAGAGGAACAGAAGAAACGTCAGGGTTAAGGACTGGAGGTTTTACCGCAGTGTGCGTAGGAAAGGTATTTAAGGTCATCCTCCTCGGAAGGAATACACTAACATACCCCCCTTGAACACCACTCTTAGATAAGGCAGAAGGAACGTCTCCCTGTCCAACAAGAGACTCTGCTAGAGAGTTTGTAGGAGCAACGGAGGCGTCAGAGGCTAAGATAGACAGTTTAGTCAGTCCGAAGGTGGAAATGAGCCCCAAATCCATCTTCCTCGAGGATTTAAGTCCCGCACATTGCGTTAGCTCGTCGGTCGAGGTGAAGAGACCTGTACTACGCCAGAGTGCCTCGTCATTCACACCCATGAGTGTGCTGACTTCAACCTCCATCAATGTGCATCTCTAGTGAGTTAAGCCATTGCCACCTAAACTCCACTAAGGAAGACGTCGGGAGACAAGACAAGAGAACTGACTGATGCAGTTAAGCCCCTTGCTCACACACAATTCAAAACAACCGTGAAAAGACAATGTAAAATGTCTGGCGGTTTAAGAACCTCCGCAAAGCATGGTTCTAGCTAAGAAACCCCGAAAGAAATTTGGAAAAAGCCAAGAAGAACATTCACCTAAGTTGCTTACTCCTTCAACATTACGAATATGAAAACTAGTGCCAGAGTCTAGGCCCCCCAAACCCAAAAAAATGAATAAATGATTGTTGACATCCCTGTCTGTCATTGGAGGTGTGTTGCAGGTTTTAAAAAGTTGTTTCCCGAGTTGGAGTTTAGTAAATGAATTTCTCATCTCGAGACCATAAATTACCTTACTTAACTTTATATATACATTCCAATAAACAAGATATATGTTCAAACTTAACAAACAAATAGAAATTTTCCCCAATCATTAGTAATTTTGAATTCAATAAAAATAACTTAAGAGTAAATGAATTTCTCATCTCATGTTGTAAATTACCCTACAATAACTTTATATATTTTTACAATAGACAAGTATATATATATTCAAGCATCAAGGCTTAGAGCTTCTGTTTTTTCCAAAAATAATCTTAAAAGTAAATGAATTTCTAATTTTCTCATTGGTTAGAAACCTCCAAAATCTACCAATTAATCATTGAAGAGAAATTTATGAAAATACATTTATTGGGACTATCATTCCTAATTACTACTATGAATTAAAATGAACCCACCCAACCAGAATACCATATTCATCTAGAGAAATATTATCATTCTATTACATTAATAATAAAGAAGAGGGAGAATCAAATAACCTCCACACTAAATGCATATCATAGTCTCAACCATGCTTATATACTCCATAAATAAAAAAAAATAAAAAATAAAATAAAATAATAAAAACTCAAATTCACAACATTATTTAGAATTTTGAGCTCTTTCATATTTATACAACTACATAATAGAAAAATTGAAAACATGCAAAGAATTTTTATACTGGTGAGGTTTTATGCCATACCTATGTGGTTTTATGCCTTCATCTGCCTAATTTGAGAGTTTCCTACTTCTCACCTATGCCAACTCTTGAATGCCAACGACTTTTCTTCCTAGGGAAAACTTCTTCCGGTGAGACCCCCAAGCTACATGGATTCACAACCCACAATCTCTATTTGACCAAGAACCCCCAACAATACAATACCACTTCAAGATTCAACTAATTCTTCCTCTGTTAGAAATTTTGGCAGTATTTCCCCATCTCTCCCCCCCTCTCCATGGTTTTTCCCTTTCTATTTATATAACTCTTCCCCATTGACACCTCATCCTCTCATGCAAAAACCCTTATTTTATTTTCTTTTAAAATAAAATAAAAAAACTTTATTATGCATGAGCTACA
>JASDQU010100774.1:196322-225141 GCA_032191745.1 Picea mariana
TCCAATAACAAGAGATGCAAATTTTTTTGAAATCTATGTATCCAATATCATATTTCAGGATTTTTTCTAGGTTTGATTTGTACTTGACATCTTTGGACAATAACTTTCTTCCTTGTAGCTGGCCTTTTCTTATTCGCACCCACATGCAAGACAACACTTGCTCAATTATTATGCGCATTGTTTTGAAAAACAAATTTGTTATGTGACATGAGAAGTCACCGCTTGAATGTAGCAGCTCCCATCAAACTATTTTATGGTAGCTGAATCATTCCATAATGTCACTGGGATGTGGATATCCATACAACAATGTTGGGAAGTTCATTTCCTCAGCAAATTTGTCCTTGAATATTCCAAGTGGACGTTGCCCCTCAACAGGTGCAATTTCGACAATCTTGTCTTGAAAGTCACAAATGCATTGTGAGTCACTGAATCTATGTATCAATGTTTCAGGAGGTGTTTCATTCTCCGATTCATCACTTGTATCAAATTCACTAGAAGTTTCTAGAGTCTATGCAAAGCTGTCATCCCCTTCTCCAAGAACATTGTTCCAGTTCTTATTTATACAAATGTTTTGTGCTTTGTATAGGGCCATGGAACATAATTTTTTTAATGCTTTCATGACAACGTGCACACGCACTTTACTTGTCTGGTATGCATTCTTGTATTGCATGCATCTTTTGAGAGCTAAAACAATTGTCATTGTATCGCTAATGAATTGTGGAAAGGATTTTTGCACAACATCTAGTTGGACAGGCACATTAATAATTGATCATGTTAAGCCCATTTGGGGTCGTTTATAGCCACAGGGTCTGATTTTTGCAAATGCAATTCGTAGAGACAAAAGTCTCTCTTCAAGTTCTGTAAGTGCACTTACATATGGTAGTGGTGTATTACATATTATTTGGTTAGGCGTTGCAAAGTGTGGCAGTTTTCCATTTTCAAGCGATCGTTTGCATGGAAGACAAATATTTCCACTGGAAAATGTTTTATCATTTAGTGTCAAGGGGAGGTATTATGCTTCCAAATCAGGCGTGAAAGACTTAGTTTTTTTTGTGAAATTCAATTGATCACAAATTGCACATGCAATGGAATGAATGTCTTTAATTTGTTTCATATAGATTTGTTTTCCATCTTTCTTTCGTAGGGAAGTATGTGTAGAAAGTGTTTGTTGGTTTTCATTGGTAGCAGTGCATGGTTGTTGCTCTAGCCCATGAAATGTGATTTTTCCCTCTCGGTCAGTACCATGACCATTGTGGGATATGTGGTCGTACATGTTTCTCTCACGTACCTGTTTTTTCAAGATGGGGTAGGTTAACTTATGCTTACCACTGGAAACTAGTTTCACTTGTTGACAAGCCATGTTGGAGGTGGAATTGACATTTCTTATGAGCATTGCATCCTCACCGTCTCGATGATGAAAACTATTATGTTCTTTGTCATTCGACATGTGATGTTTGTGATCAGTAGAAAAAGCGAAAATGCAATTGTGCTGTGCATGATCAATTTTTTTTAGGTTGTGATATGTTGGTTTCTGTCTAGAAGGAAGCATAGTAATGTATTTTTTTCTCTCACATATGAACTTTTTCAAGTTGTGATAAGTTAGTCTACATTTTTTGTTCAAGGTATGGATGACCTCATGACAACTGGGATGAGTTTCATTCCAATTAAATAGCATGCAATGCTTATGCAGATTCGATGTGGTTTGGGTGGCATTGACACTAGACCCTGAATTGGTAGTATTTCCTATACTACCAATGTATTTTTTTCTCTCATGTATGAACTTTTTCAAGTTGTGATAAGTTAGTCTACGTTTTTTGTTTAAGCTCTGTATGGCTTCATCACAACTGGGATGAGTTTCATTCTCATTGAATAACATGCAGCACGTATGAAGATTCAATGCGGTTTGGGTGGCATGGATAGTGGACACTGAACTAGTAGTATTTCTCATCAAAGGTTGATAATGGATATGTGGTGTATCTATTTTCAACGAGATGATGTCAATTGTTCGATCGTAGTTTGAATCAATACAACGGGAATGGACAATGCCATCCGACATGGCCGACCAGACCTGGATAGTTACTCTAAATATGATAGATAGCCATTGCAAATAGAATCTGCCACCCTCTACATTTTCTTTCTCATATGGTAGTGCCATGTTTACAAGGCATTGTTGCCAAATTCCAATTGTCGGCATATTTTCTAAGAGATATGGCGAAATGTGTTGATGCAAGCAACTAAAATCTTGTTGGTTGCCGCCTATAATTGAATTGCAAAAGGATTGTACAATGCAAAGCCACAACGACTGCACATCGAACTATGTTGCTGCCAAATAGAAACTTGCATTGAACAAACTATCTCCACAACTAGATGTAACAATTTTCGCTATCTGCAAGCCATGGTAGTGTATACCATGCATAATTTGTTTCCATTGTGATTCGAGGTCTTTGCAAATGAGGGACAAGTAAAAATGAGGTCCTCCAAGATTTCATATGGATAATTTTCTATAGAGTAGTGGTTCATAATGACCACTGACAGGATTGGCATCATGGAACAAGATGCAATATGGATCACTAGATGCAGTTTTGTTGAATAGTAGATATCTTGTTTTTCTTGTCAATGACCATATTCCAATTGATATATTCAGCCACTTGGACAACCACCGTATACAAAATGTATCTCCCCAAAGTCCTCTCTCATGTGCAGGAAGAATTGCACATG
This sequence comes from Picea mariana, assembly GCA_032191745.1. Taxonomy (NCBI): domain Eukaryota; kingdom Viridiplantae; phylum Streptophyta; class Pinopsida; order Pinales; family Pinaceae; genus Picea; species Picea mariana. The sequence goes on from JASDQU010100774.1 coordinate 199,041, forward strand.
TAGACAACCACATCTTTGAAAAACACGTAGTGACATCATGTATTCCATGCAACTGGCAAAGAAAATCAGATGCCAATTCATATTGATACGACTCCAATGCCTCAGCGTCACCATTTTTTAAACAACCCAAGAAATAATCTATCGATCCATTGTGCAGGTCGGTCGAGGAATAACGAAAATGCAATAGAACTTGAAATGCATCGAAACGACAATCTCCTACAATATACGAGAATGCATCCAATCTAAAAATCCCATTGCTATGCAATACCTGGTCAACGCTGCCATGTACAATGGATTTTGTATCTATTTCATAGGACTCAACCTCTATTACTTGTTTCATCTTTTAAGTTGTGATTTTCAAGATGTTTCTCAGCTATATTCAGTTTATATGCAAATAGAGAAAAAAAAAAACTATAAGTGGGGAACTGCATAACAATTCCGTTATGTATCCTTCAACCTTCTTCCTGTCAAATTCAATCCCCCTAGTCACCACAACATATGACAAACAAACAAACATATAGTGAACAGTGAACCAAACAGAAGAGACAATGCAAATGAAATAACACTATAAATTTTCTCAGCACAAAGATCGAGTATTCAAGGCATATCATTTTTGAACCTATTCCACACATGCATCCTCTAAGATTTTCAGTGGCAGAAGAAACAACACAAAGCCAACAAGTGAACGGAGTTTTTGATTCAAGGAATAAAAGCATGCCCTGTCACAAGGCCCTGGTAGATGCTTTCCCCCTATGACAACCCCGAATTCGTTTTCTAAACCCCTTTGCATTGCTATTTTCGAAATAACTATGGCATGATATCCAAGACGTGGAAGTTGGCATATGTGATTGGAAGGGAACAACCTAGAAAAAATTCACCAAATGCATGGTTTCGAGGAACAAAAATAAGAGAAGAACATCCAATTTTCTTTTTTTATATTTCATTGTAGTTGCAACAGATGTGGGTTATGTGTCCAACATCGACATTCAAAATGGAACAAGACGTTTGGAAGGGAACGGACTAGGAAAAATTCACCAAACATATGGTTTCTAGGAACAAAAAATATGAGGAGAACATTGGGAAAAATGCACCAAACGTATGGTTTTCAAGAGCAGGAAAAATGGGGAGTTTTCTTTTTTATATGTCACTATGGCTGCGATAGAGGTAGGTTCTATATAGAACATTGACATTCAAGAACAAGGACAATATTCTGGTCATAACAGTCACACAGAAAGATGTTCTGCAACAAGATTTTGAGCTAGGGATTCCTAGTATTGAAAATTCTTTCTTACAAGCTGCAAATAGAAAACAACAAACAAGGAATATCAACAAAACCATGGCATAGAAATTTACATATGAATGAGGAACGACAAAACAACATCTCCAAACCCTACAAATTGCAGCAACAGGTCCAACTGCGGATGCAGGACCCCAACCTTGCAAAGTTGAAGCAAACAAGAGCAAGCAACAAACAAGAAACCACAAGCACCAAGAGGTCCAACTGTAGTTGCAAAACCTCAACTTTGCAAAGTTGAATCAAACAACAACAAGTAGCATCAAACGAACCAACGAACAAGCATCAACCAGTGAACCAGTAATGCCGGTGAAGAACAATGTTGTCCAAATTCACTGCAGACAACACTGTATCAAAAAATTGGAGGAAACTATATTGTAACACGATTGTTGAGTAAACATTTAAGGCTGTGAGGCCTATTAGGTAAACACTTAAGGCTTTCAGAACCTTCGAAGGGCATCGTGTTGTGCACACATTTAAGAAAGAATGCAGTGTGGAAGACATGTTTACGCACACAATAATGAAAATGTCTTTCCAAGTACGCAACAATAAAATAATAATAATAATTACAATAGCTTGAACAATGGAGACTATGCAAAAAAAAATTACTCAGAGGACAAAGTAATATGAAAACAGACTATCCATGCTCAAAAATTTGGATATCTAAACATTTCAATATGAATGGTACAAATTCAAAAAGACTGTAGATGATAAAACTTTCGATATGCCAACATACAAAGCACTGGGAATATCGAAGCTGGCAATAAGACCTCAAATCTATTATCCAATGAGATCATGACATATAAGGCTTTTTTTTATTATATAAAAAAAATGTTTTTAGTTTTGTAGTTCGAGCAATAGAGATTATGCAAAAATTTGTAGTCAAACGACAAACTAATATAAAGTCAATGAATTATTGAACTCTTTAAACTTTGGATATCTAAACATTTTAGTATGAATAGTACAAATTAAAAAAGGCTGTAGGTGATAAAAACTTTGGATATGCCAACATATAAATCATTGGGAATAACGAAGCTAACAATAAGACCTCAAATCTATTATCCAATGAGATCATGACATATAAGGGTTTTTTAATTATATAAAAAATAATGTTTTTAGTTTTGTAGTTCAAACAATAGAAATTATGCAAAAAATTGTAGTCAAACAACAAACTAATATAAAGTCAACGAATTATCGATCAATATAGTCCCTCTACACCTTCGGCAGGAACTAATAAGCGTTAATAAGTAGTTATTATATTTTTGGTTATATTTCATTCAATTTTTTAGATTTTGGATATGTTTATTATATCTCTTATATGTCTTAAGTATTCGTTTATATTATTAATAATATTTTTTTGGTTTAGTGTGTTGGGTTTTAACTTTGCAATTTTTAGTTTAGTTGTTTAGTAAAACAATTTTATTTATTATTTATTTATTATATGGATTGATTTACTATGTTTACAATGTAGATTTGTGGTAGATTTGTTTTTGGTTATTTCATTGGTATGTTTTTGTTTATAGAATTATTTGTTGTGTAGAGTATTGTTAGTTTTTAAAATAAATTAACATTTTCCTTTGTTTGTTGTTTGTTTTCTTTGGTTTGTTTGTTTTTTAGTTACTAAGTTAAGATATGTTTATTTGTTGGTTTTATTACTTATCATTTGTCGGGTCGGCTTACTTGGCTTAGTTGGTGGTTAGTTTTTTTTTTTTTTAAATAATTAATTTTAATAAGTATGTCAAATTGCTATATGAATTTAGGGAGGTTTAAAATATTAATAAAAAAATATTTAATTTGGGTTTCTCTAAAATATTTTTATTAAAAAAAAACTTTAAAACATTATTGAAAACAATAATATTTTTTGTAATACCTTAATATAGATCATTGTAAATTGTGTTGATTCTTTAAGAGTAAAAGAAAAGGCTAAGGCCCATCACATAATGGAAAGACAATAAACATGCAATATGTTGTAACCTTGTGAAGTGAGTATGGTAATCATGTAGTAAGTATGGTAAGTATATATATTTTTAACATAAACTGGTAAAATTTAATTCAATAAAAAGGTGTGATCGAGGCCGCTGAGTACAAAAGGAAGTGTTGTTAAGAGAAAAATCCAATATCATATTACTGTCTTTTACATTGATATATATGCTAGTCTTATAGTGATTATCAAGATTTATTGAATCCAAAATATTCAGAGCTCATAAAAATTTTCCATACACAAAACATATCTTTGCAAAATTATTGAAATGCTAGTCTAAATTTTTGTTTTTATGACTTCTTCTCGTGTTGGTGCCACAACCACATTCAAATCATGTAACATCATCTTTGAATTGTCCTCAGGTTGGCAGTGTTCTTCTTTTTCTTGGTTCTGAACAGAGGACTCTGAGGATGACGCCCTTGCTTCCAATTGAATCTGCAAAGACTAATCTCGTTGTCTACGAAGAAAGTCTGATTCATCCTAGAGTTGTCCAATGAGCGCTCTATGTTGGGCCATAGTTTCAATACCAAAGGAAAGTGTCGAATTGTGAGAATCCACTTTGAGAGAGAGCTAGTGGGTGAAGGTAAAATTGTCCTCCATCATCTCATCATCTTCCAACTCCCAATATTTATGTGGCTCGTTCCCATTTTCCATTTTGAGAAATTAAAAGTAGGGGTCGAATTCTATAATTTCCAAATCCTCCACAGGATAGAAACCAACCAAACTTACCGAAGAAATACTAAGACTAAAGATGAAGCTTAGATTCCAGGAAGCAGGAGCAATGAGATGCTTCCCAAAGCACCCTCTATTTTCAAAAACAAATAAATTGGATGTAGAAAAAGATTCTAACTGGGACCCAACTGAAATGAAAAGGAGACCATGAATATTGACCAGAGAATCGACCAAATTGTTTTATTGGGTGTCGAATGGAAGCAGAGAGATAAATCCCCCTTGACCAAGCCACTGTAAAACCACTGCTACAAGCCACCACAGAATCTTAGGAACTCTCCAAAGAAAGACTAAACTCAAGGATGCCAGACCAATTGATTGAGTAACATCTATTATCTTTGTATTAATACCCTGCACTTCAGCCAAGTTGCTCCGCTCAGAGAAACCTCCAACCATAGAGAAATCAAAAGATAAAAATGAGGTCCTCCGCCTAACCATCGAGTATACGATTCTTCACTCCACCAATGGATTTCAAAAACTCTCCAAAGATAGGCCAAACATTGAAATTTCTGACCATTTGACATATTTTCTAATTCTCGCTCCTTGATAGTAACCTGCAGTGGCATTCTCCTATCCTTAATAGAACCTCGAGAAGCAAGGATTCAAGAATTTGAGGTTCTGAATATCTTCCCACACACCAAAGTTCCTAACGAAGTTGTCGTGGCATGTACTATCTGATTCACCTCACTATCATTCATGATTGTGACCTTTTCTCTCGTCATCGAATCCATTATCACTGGAGATGGAATGGAAATGCTAAGTACTTCTTGCAGTAAAGTCCCACAGGGATAAGTACACATGAAGCAACGAACCTCTTTGCTCAATTTTGATGATGGGACCATCGGAAAGTGCGTCCTGCACATCCCCACAAGCTAGGAGAAGATGGTGGTACTGTCACTCCTACCCCGAATCTGATTATCCCATCCCTACATGTTAAATCCGCGTGTCTCCCTTTGTGCGATGTGGGCCCAACTGGCCCAATTTTTTAATAAGGTATTTTCCATTAGGGAGGTTCTATAAAGGAGACCCTCCCTTGGATGCTCAAGGAGTCAGGGGCCATGCCAATTTCCCAATTAGCCATCCTGTCAACATCTCGATTATTCCCTCTCAGAATATGAAAGAATTGAGCTTGAGTGGTAGTCAAGAGTAGCTTTGATCGTTCAATAATTCTCTTAAGTTTGGCATCTTTAAGAGAAGCTCCCAGAATGAAATAACGAATGATGTTTTTTGAATCACCCATTATTATTATATGGTTCATATGTTCTTCCTGTGTTTACAAGATCCCTTGATAAACCGCATAGGCTTCAACCATATTTTTTGAAGTCTTGCCCAAGTTCTAGGAAAAGTCTAGGATTTGATTTCCTCTAGGGCCATACAACACCCCTCCTGCACCTGCCTCCCTTGAATGGTAAGTATATTACCACTTGAATTAAATTGTAATTATTATATAATATGAATAAATTAAAGTTTTCTTGGGGTCAAAACATCCTAGGAGCACCATGGGGGTACTGAGGCAATGAAAGGGGAATGAGGGGGGAAAGGCTTAACCATGTTGACAAGTGGTGGCTTGAGGAACCTTTAAATTTTCCTTGTTTTTGGAAATTGTCGTGTCCTTACTTAAGCATGCATGCAACCACCTCCTTTTCACATGCAAAAGCATTCCAACAGAGGTTGGAATTGAGTGTTGGGATCATTATTCACCATGGGGAAGGCTATTCTAGACCATGTTGGACAATTCTCCTCCATTTTGAATAGGGATAAAAAATTATGGATCATTATGGACCAAGATGAACTAGGAACCACCATTAATTCTTTATGGACCATTATTTGGGAGAAGAGGGAGTTGTAATTTCTTTATTTCCTTCAATTGACATGTTCATGAGAGGAAATGCATGGGAATTCCATGTTGATTGTAAGAAACCTAGTAATGCTAAGAGCCATGGAGTTTGGGAAGATGTTTTCCTTATTTCCAAACCATTATTAGGTCTCTCAGCAAGATAAAATACATTGGAAGGCTTCCTACACAGAGGGAAATTACACTTTCTAAGGAACTATTTAGCAGAGAAGGGGAGTGCATGTGTATTGTTCTGATGGAGGGTTAGAAGTGTCTGAAATATTTGAGAGTTCATTGAGGTGCCCATAGTATGTTGCAAAGTGGATTGGGGTTGTGTTTGAGAGCTCAATTTGTTAGATCCACCCTTGTTTCTTCATTGGTTAGCTTGGGGGTAACACCTACATGAGCTAGTGATTATGACTAGGAGGAAACTCCCTCCCATGGAGATCTTTCCCCAAGTGCTTCATTAACAGATAAGTGAATTGTTTGAAATATTAAAATGTTGATAATTAATTAAACTACTTGATCAAGGTGGATAATGGTGGCCACCCACCTATTCCACTAGCTCGAAAAACAGTTTTCCACCTTGGCAATTTTTCGATAGTGTTTCGGGTTCCAAACTTCTGGGGCCGTTTTGAGGCCCTAAACGATGTTTTTTGGGGATTTGGGGTCTAGAGGGATGCAAAAGGCACTGGCCTGGACCATTCAAAAATATTTCTTCTCGCTTAGACCTTTCCAACAGTGTATCGAGCGCCCCAAACGGAGATTGTATGCAAAAGTTATGCCCCCGTGAAGCTGATGTATCAACTACTCCCATCGAGGCCCGCAAACCTTTTGGCTTTTCATCTTCCAGGGTTAGGGTTTTGGATTTTAATTATGTTAAAAATGCCTTTGGAGCCTCATTGTAAACATTATCTTCTTACAGATGCGAGTATCCGTCACATCTCTTCTCAGAGATAAGCTGCCACCATTCTAGCGAGTCTTTCACTCTGTGTTTTACAGTCTTTGTACATTTTTTGCTCATTAATAGAAAATGGTGTATTAGTATATCTCTGTGTTTATGGTTGCATCTCTGATACATTTATGTTATGTTATTGAATATCTAAGATATCTCTGTACATTTCTTTATTATATCTCCTCATTTTGTGCCGAAAATAATCTGGATCACTACTTATTGTTGTGTGTGTGAATATTAAGTCTCTAAATTAGTCAATGTTAGCATCGTTATAATAATATCTTGAAGAGATGTTGTGGGTTGTATGGGAAATATTTGTGTGTGGATTTTTCCATTGTTACAACTATCAATTCATGCTAGAGGATGCATAGTTTGGCCTATGTTGTATAAATTAAGATGTTGCCATGCCAATTGTATGGGAATGGCATTGTGGGTATCCTTGAGGTTGCTAGAATAAGGATAAGATTGTTATATCATGTATATAAGTTGTAATTGGCATGCATTATAGTGGAAAGTCCTATTGGGCGTGTTTAATATTTAAAAATGTCAATCTAGAATATTATTGGTGTATGCATGCCTTTATAGAAACTAATTGGAATCAATACATGTATTAATCATGCCCCCGGGGGGCAGCTCAATTGGCAAGTGTCATGAAAATGAAGTTCCATGAGGTTTCGAGTTCAACTCCCCCCGACTTACCTTGCGTGCCGCGTAAGGGGCATCGTGGGCACACATGGAGGTTATAGTGCTAGCGGTTGGATAACACGGCCACGTGTAACGCGAGCACGTGCCCAACTAGTTGTTGATTCCTCCAGACATAAAAAATAAAAAATAAAAATAAATAAAAATAAAAAATACATGTATTAATCATGCATGAAAATTCATTATTATTGAGAAATTATAGATATTATTGAGTATGTAAGTTAGTTCCACTAAAAAGTTTGATTCCAAATGTGTATGTGTATGTAAAATTGGTCACGGGGTTGTTAAATTCAATGTGAACTCATAGCTGAGAAATCCCAGTAGGGAATGAATATGAAATTTTAAAATAATTCCCTAACAACCAAGGGAGACAACTTCAACTACACTACAAAGTGCTATTAGACCTAAATTAAAAACATTGGGTTGTTATCGATAGGAAACTGAGACTTATATGAAGAAATTTATAGTTGCATACCAATTGTTTGAAAAACAACCTTAATGAGAAATGGGGAAATATGTGATGATGATGTTGTTGTGATGCAACTTCATTCTTAAAAAGTTTCCTTGAGCTTCTTTGAAAATGTTGTTGAAGTTTGCAAGATGGATATAGAACATTTAAGCAACAATTAATACCTCATATTCTCTCTAGACCATTGTCCAGTTTTTCTCAAGCTTCAGTTTAACTTGAATATCTATGGTTTTCTAGTTGCATTGTAGATAGATCGCTTGGTTTTGTCTCATGTAAAGGGTTGACAATGCATATGCCCATGGAAAGACAAATGATGCAAATTCTAAGACATGGATTAGTATTCAAAACCAAAGAGAATCATTTTATAATCTTTACAGTGAGAATGAGTCAAAGTCCATGTTCTTTTTCTCACCAAGATTTGCAAGTGGAAAGGATAAGTTAAGCTTAGTGTGGAGGTGAAGCTTCAACAAGAGAAGGTAATTATCTCCAACCTTGCCTTGAAGGGGAAACCGAATAAGTAAAAGTTGTATCATGTGAAGTTTTGAAGAAGTTTCTTGAAGATATGAAAACCTTTACTTTCCACCCTCCATCGTCCCGATGGGCCTCCAAATTATTACACTTTGAGGCCCATTTTGCAGATCATATGAACCCCTCATGTAAACTAATGACCTGCTCTAAACATATTTAATATTAAACATCTTCAGAATTGTGCATTTGACTATTGTGAGATGATTGAATGATTGAGTTATGTGATATGCCTTGATATCATTGTGATTTTGATGAACTTGTGCATTTCTAAGAGTGTACTAACCATTTTCTCAAGCAAGTCGAATCCTAAGGCTATCCTTCATCATTTAAACTTAAGAAAAAAGGGGGATCATTGCCCCTATTCAACATCCAAAGCATGCCAAGTATTTAATGGCTCAATACATCCAATCAATGATATGTCAACTTGATTTTCTAATTGAGGAAGATCGAATTATGTAGGAAATTTGACCCTTGAAACAAGGATCCCTAATTCTATGGATTCTAGAAGACAAGAACCCTCCAATCAAGGATTGATTGAAGAATTGATTTATGAGCCTTTTGTATAAATAGTAGCTAGGATTTAGTCTTTAGTCCCTTCTTCTTCTTTTTTATCCTTAACATTTGAGAACTCTCCTTGGAGCTAGTGCATTTGAATTTGCAAGTACAATTTGTTGATATGAATTTATTTCCTAATGTAGAATTTGTGTTTCCATATTTCAAGATCTTAGTGTTTTATTCAGGGTCCCTATAGAGACCTTGAGTAGGGCCAAATCAAGGTTGTAAAATAGACCTTTATTTGTTATTATATTTTAGTTTTGCAATTGTTTTTAGTTAGCTTCATCAATTCTTGTTGTTATGCATTATTTCCTACAAGTGTTCTTAGTTTCCTATAGTAGTTTTCAATCATATCATTACAATAGGATTAGTTTCTCTATGACACTTGATTATTAGATGGTTTTAACTCTATTTCATGATAGTCTTAATTTTGTTTTTCTAGCAATAACATTTACATTATGGCATGTCATTTTCAGTTGTTAAATTTATGCACATTTACTTTGTGTTCATTGTACTTTTTCATGCTCAGTATCTTAGCTTATCCCATGACCTTTGAGGTGATCATTCCATGACATTATTAGATGATTGGGTAGCCTTATGATTTTTTTCTTCTTCCTCTCTGACACAATGGAAAACACTCTCCTTACACCCTACTTTTGGTACCCTTGACTTGGGATAGTCAAAGTGTAGAGCCACAATCTTTGGAGAGTAAGGAAATATAGGGTAATAAATTGAGATTGGGCACCCTCTTCATTGTTAGAATAATTTTTTCATTCATAAAATTAGCAAGCTTCACTTCTAGTAGAATGGGAAACCCTAAATAGGATCTTACTGGCCACCAAAGTAACATGATGATGATGAGTCTTTTTAGCCTATGACACATGCACTTACTATCTACTAAGATCTTTGTTAGAATAGTCCTAAAGTAGATATCATAGTGACAGTGATTGCATCCTTTGAGCAAGGGATTGAATTTCATAAGAAAAGTTATTAAAGGAAAGGGACAACAATATTCAGGTTAGCCTCCAACTTTACCTTAGATTGTACTAGTGTAGTTTTCACATACATTGCACAATAGGTCATCAAAGTAGACCATTCCTAGGCTGGAAATTTAAATTCAAGATGAGGGGTTCAACACTCTTGTTGCAATTCCTTGGCCCATCACTTTTTGGTGCCATTTTTTGGGAGTTGCTAAAAAATACACACATCAAGAAAAAAGAAAAAAAACTCATTACATTGCATGGATCAACCTAAAGATTGCTATGGAATATTTTTATCAAGAACTTGTATTATTGGCATGAGTAAAATTGAACAAGGACGATAAAAATAATTTTGTGAGATATACATTCAAGAAATCATTGAATAATTAGGGGATTTACCCTAAGAAAGAGTGGATTTTTTTGCAAATTTCGTATAAGAAGGAGAAGACCCCCATCTCACCACACCATGTCTAAATATGGAGAGCATCAATATCAAATATTCGAGTACCCCATTTAGGAAACCAATGGAGAAATAAAAATGAAGAATATTGATCCTTTTTCTCTTCTTCTCTTTCATGGCCTCACTTTAGAATATCCTGACACTTTCCTTTTTGAGTTGGAAGTTGTTTGCAGGACTTATGATTATGCATATGATGATTAGAAGCTCAATATTTTTCCCTCTACATTGAAGGAATAGGCCTTGAGGTGGTTCATGAGTCTAGAGGGAAATAACATCACAAGCTGGGATCAAATGAGTTAAACCTTCATTGAAAAGTATATGGACTACTGCAAGGCTAGGGACACTAAATATGAGATATTTAGAATGATCCAAGAAGAAAATTAATCCCTATAAAACTATGAGGAAAGGTTCGAACTCATTTATAAAATATCTCATAGTTGCACATTGTATGACAACTCCCTCAAGCTTGCCTTGCTCTGAGGGGTAAGAGAGGAATTCATGGAGACTATGGATCTCCTTACAAATGGATACATATTCCAATTGGAGTATGAAGACATCAAGAAAGTATTCAAAAACTTCCCTAGATCTATAAGGAAGAAAAGTAGGAATGGCATAAGTGTTGCACTACAGTCATCTAAATCTGCAACTTTTGCTAAAAATGAAATGGGAGAATTATTAGAATATATGAAAAATGATATTTTACACTCATTGGCCTTGTAGATGGATACATTGCAAATAAAGAGGAAGCAAGTAGAATAAAAAATATCACTAGCTATTTTATGTCCTAAATGCAAAAAGAAACATGCTATAAATGAATACCCACTTAACACTATATAAATTTGTGTAATTTGTAAAGAGAAACATACAACTAACAAATGGCCTTCCTTGCCAGGTATAAAGGCTACTTATCAAAGAATTGAGAAAAATGTGGGGCCACTATGCTTCATCAACCAAAGAAGGCAAGGAATGGCTCAACCATTCCAACCAATTATGACTTATTCTCATCCTCAATACTTTTCTGGGTATAACATAGATGCACACACAACCTTGGTATCCTATTAACCAACCTAGCTGGCCAATGAAAAAACAATGGAAGTATCAAAAAAACAATCTCAACCATTCCCATATCAATATCCAATACAAAACCACCATTGGAATAACCCTCCATAGGGATGGAGACCTCCAAACTAGCATCAACAAGCACTGCTCCGCCTCCACCACAATAGACCAATGCTTCAATGAGCAATAATCAACAAGTTCCAAAACAATCCCAATTCCCTGCCCAACCAGCTCCCAATCTGAACAATAGGTATGTCCAATAGGTGTACAATAATGATATTACTTACCAAACCGACTGATCCAAAATGGATTATCATATAATTTGTCATATATACTTCTTGGGTGGAAAAATTGGACGAATTGGCTTGCAAGGCCCATTTTAGTGGCAGGTCCCAATTTGGAGATTTGGGGTTTGGAATATTCCAGATCCATTTTGAGGCATAAAATGGCATTTTGGGGGGTCAAAATTTTGTGATCATTGCTCTCAACCCCTTAACGTTATTCTACACATTGACACCTTTCCAATGGTGTAAATATTGCCTCAATTGGATCTTGTATGCATAAGTTACACCTCTCCCAAGTTGACCTACCTTGTTGATCACCATGGTACAAGTGGATGCCATGTTAGCCCCTATTACTCACACAAGTGGGGATATCCGCATGTGGAATTTCAATAATAATCTATAAGGTCCAAAACCTTATCACCAATTGAGGGTTGAGGATGCAAAAACCTTAACCCTAGATGGCTATCAAGCTATGTTAAATATTAGGCTACTAGGAAGAGAAGGGGTTCCATTCTTTTGTATTGTACTTGTTCCATAGTCGAGCAGAGAATCTAAGGAGTGAGATTTGAGAGCATAACTAATGCAGGAAGAATATTTTGTAGTATCTATTCAGGCCATAGAGTCATAGGCAACCCCATAGTGGATGTGCATATGTTTGTATTTGCATTTTCATAACCGAAGAAAAGAGATCATAGCATATGCTTGATCTTCTGGCTAGATTTTCTCTCGTATCGAGTTTCCTAGGATACATCTTATGTTCAATCATGTTGATTGTGTGTAGATTTTCCTATTCTTTCATTTTCATAAATTTGAGCAATAAGCTAGTAATAATTAATCTGGGATCTACGGAAATAAATTGCATAATCTAAGATTTTAGAAAATGATAAGATCTATTGTGATGAACTATTCCAGTGGAATATCCATGGTATTTTAAATATCACTTACTCTATGTATCTTAAAGAGATCAATCCAAGATCAGGGAAGGCATTAAAAACCCCTCCTCTCATTACAGAACCTATAGAAGATACAAGCCTTGAGAAAGAAGAATCTCCTCTACAAAAACAACCTATCCTTGAACCAAACCCACCTTATCCTAAAAGTATAGACACCAAGAAAACTCACACATACTCATAAAATGAACTTCCATGATAACTCAAAAAATTATTTGTCAAGATCCCTCTCCTCCAAGCTATTAAGAATGCCCATATCTACAACAAATTCATCAAAGAGGAATGCATTAAGAATCATGGAAGAAAGAAGAAGCATTGGCCTCCAATGATTTTAGGAGAGAGGGAAAATGTTGTTGCTTCTAGTAGCAAGAAATATAATGAGACTAATGCAGAAATTAGCCTTATTTAGCAACAAGGTAAGAGGTAGTAGATCCATGAAAATTCAAGCAATTCTTCTGGTCCAAAACTTGATCTACATCAAGTGGAGGCTAAAAATCAGGAATGATGTCTATAGGATGAATGTTTAGGACCTCTATCTCCAATTTTGACTCATGATATGGTTTGAGAAGATCAACATTGACCACATCATGAATGCCCAAGAGAGTTGGAAGATCAAGGTGGAAAAAAATTTCAAGCACTTGTTGGTTGATTTAGTGGGGACCATATCAAATGGGTTTGTTCATACTATATTCTATCATGAAATTGACATGTGTCCAAATTGAACCATACTTTGTTGCCAACTTTCAAATGGTGATTGAACACAATGTTGGTCCATCAATTGTTTATGGTTTTCTTGAGTCTTCTGAAGAATCTAAATGACGTTCAGTTGGAGATACTGCAAGTGTTGAACAAAATTGTGTGCCTTATCTTTCTCTTTTTGAATATGAAATGTAGCTAGAAGAGGTAAAGATAAGGGAACCTCATAGGGAGCCGAAGGCTAAAAAACATGACAAACCTCAAAGGGAAAATGACCAGTGGAGGAGTGAACTACTTGGTTATATGCATGATCAATATGGGTAAGACTCAAAACCCATTTGGCTGGAGAAGTTTGATGATATATGTGAAGACTTTGTACTAAGGTATGGTTAATCACTTTGGTTTAACCATCAGTCTATGGATGAAAGGTGGTGGAAAAATTAAGAGGATTTCCCAATATTTTCCAAAGGGAATGCCAAAAATGGCCTACAAAATGTGAGTAAAGATCAGACATAAAAATTATGGGAAGAACAAAGGATCTCCAAACAAATTTAATGAATATCTAGGCTAATTCATTAGCAGAACTAGTTTTGTGACACAAAATTAACTTAGCCATCTTACTAAATATATCTACAATCACAAAAATGCAATCATGGTGGTGAACAATCATGGGAAAACCATTATAGAGATATACAAAAATCACTTCCCAAGGATTGGAAGGAATGGGCAAAGGGGGAATCAAACCAAGCTTTCTAATAGATGGTTTGGAGTGGCAACATACTACACAATACCTCAAAAAATGAAGAACATCCTGCTACATGTGAGGTTAGTAGGAAAAACATTGAACTTGATGAAGAGTCTTTTACTTGCAAAAGTGACCACCATATGGAGTACAATGTGCCTATTTGAGTAGAGCTTGGTGGTGATCATGGGGTACACATAAATTATCAAACTTGTACAATAATCCTTCCTTGATATGAAACTCTTGTAGAGGAACTAAGTTTGAAGAATTTGGATGTCAGGGACTCTTGTAAATGTTCCCAAAATCTAGATCATACAGATATTGTGTAGCCCAAGTTTGAAATCCAAGATGGGAAGTGGTGAGGACAGGTAAATCATTGGGCCACCAGGAAGGGAACCCCCCTTCCTTTGCCACTCAGCACAAGAGAGTTTAGCATGTAGGCAGGCATTTTTATTGTATTCTACTCTTGCCAGTTTTGGTTGATCAAGGCGTTGTTGAATAAATGTTAGTATGTTAGTTTGTGTCAGTTAGTCGAAATGTAAACAATCCTCGCCAGTCTAGTTAAATAGGGTGTTTATAAAATAAAGTTTAGCATGCCAGTCATGTCAGTCAGTTGTTGGGGAAACATCCCTCGCAAGTTTGATTAATAGGACACTTCATAAATAAAGTAGCAAATTCTTTTGTAACTTCAACTATTGCAGAGGAAAAAGACGCCATGCATAGTATTAAGAGGGTGATCCTCTCTTCTTAAGAAAATGACGGTCATTTAATTATCACTTCCAATGTTTTTCTATGTCATTCTCTGCACTTTGTATTATGCAGCGTTTTTATTCTTGCATGCCAGACTATTCTGTTGTTGCATTTTAATTTTTCATATAGAATTGTGGATCAATTGGTATCAGAGCCTGAATCTAAGCCAGCTTTTGCTCAGCCACAAAATTCATAAGAGAGGCCATCCAACAATTTTTTTTTCTCAATGCCAGACGTCCTTCTCAGGACTTCCAGTGTGCCCTCCTCAGGGCTTGTAGCATGTTCATATTTCACCATTCTCCACACACCCTCTTCAGGGTACTAGGTGCCTTTTCAGTGCACTCAGGAGTTCATCTATTCTCAGCGTAACATTTAGTGATAGGTCGACATCTGTGGTGAATGAAAATTATGTCACAATGAAGAGAGATATCTACAGAGGATTATGCATCCACTACCACAACTCCAATTTAGGATTTAACGATGGCTCTCCAGGAGATAATCTGTTTGCAACAACACGGAGATCCAACACCCATGCAGCTCGATACACACTTCCAATTACTGAAGTTTATGAGCCAAATGAATGGCGATAATGTCAACTCTTGGCTTCGCAGTCTTTCCACATACTTTCGTACATGTCCTGAGATGACATAAGACATGAAGCTTCAGTTCGTTGATCTATAATACGAGGGAATTGTGCAGAATTGTGGAACACTCAACTGGATAATTATTCATGTGTCATGGATAAATACGACTCAGTCAAGACACGAGAACCACACATTACGACGTGGGATATATTCTGCCAAGATCTCAAAGAATGCTTCTACCCACCGGGTTATTTCCAGAACCTCCTCACCAGATGGTTGCATCTTTAGCAACTTGCCACTCAGTTCGTCCAGGGATACATCAACATCTTTTGAAAATTGTGCATCCAACTGCACATCACCGATCTGAAAGATGTATTAATTATTAAATTCAATTATGGTTTATTAATTCATCTCCGTTGTGAATTGGATTTATTTGAAAGCTCTTCCTTGGACAAGGCCTTTCTTAGGGCCTTAGCCATGGAACATAAAGCGAAACCTTGAAAACACTCTCCCCAAGCCCAAGTTGATCCCTCTAATGCTGGTACTTCACCTATTATTCCCTCCCCTAGTTCACATTTCTCAGCCACCTCCCCCAATAATTCAACCTAGTGTAACTTCCACAAGACCAACTCGCATGCTTTTGCCGACTGTCGGGCACTTCAGAACCTTCTCCCCAACAAAACTCTTTTTGTTGAGTTCATTCAATATGATTCCCTTGACCCTCTTGAAGTTGTTTCTCTTGAAAATCCTATAGCAGTTGACCCATCTCTAATTCTAATGACCACTAATGAACATGGCACCTCTCTCGTTCCCCTGTTTACCCACAGTTGTCAAATTAAGCATGAATTGGCTACTCTGATCCTGGACAATGGAAGCCAAAAGAACCTCATCTCCCATGACTTGTTCCAATGTCTACAACTCTTAAACTACTCCGCACCATGAATCATATCAACTCAGATGTGTACAAACTGAAGGTCGATGCCTCACTATCTTCCAGTGTTGTGCAGTGACCTTCGCTATTGGCCCTTCGCGGGATACTGTAGTGTGTGATGTTTCACCTTTATATTGTGCTAACCTCTTACTTGGATTCCCCTTCCAACAGACCCATAACGTTGTTTATCATGCCAAATTTCATAAATATCACCTGCAACATGAGGGACGCACCTATGTATTGACTTCCTCTACTCCTCATTCCATACAGCCTCTAATCAGAAGCGCCCGTTAAGCAAGTCACTATGAAAAAATATGTTTCATTGTGTTTGGTTCACCCCATTAAACCAAACCATCTAACCAACCCAACACATTAAGACATGGCTCCCCCACTCCAAGAAGTTGCCAAGGTCTTCCTCCAACCCATGGGATTGCCCCCGTCTTTCTCTATTGAGCACACCATTGATATCTTTTCGGAAGCCTCTATTTGCAACACCTCTTCCTACCACCTCACTCCCCGATACATGGCTTTGATAGCGTGCCAACCTGACCGAGTTTTTCATTCGAGCCCTACTTCACCTCCATCATTGCCTTGTGTGTCTCCAACATTTCTTTTGTCAAAGCATGTTTTTGTTCCAATAGTCCCATCCAACAGGTTATATACTCCAACACAAGTGCCAACATATTATACCAATTTGCCTGGAAGTTCCTCTTTTGTCAAACAAATTATTGAGAAAGCTTTTGGAAAACATAATTCTTACAAATGCAATATAACTGGGTAAAATCATCTGCATAGGCATCCTTTCTTTGTTGAATAAGTTAATAAGCCAAGGTGTACTAGACACACCCGTTGTTTTTCTAGGGAACTTTTATTTAAGGCACATGTTGAGGAAGCTCATGTGTGGATATTGTGGGCCAAGCAACAATTCTGAGGCAAAGCTCATTATCTATGCTCACTCAGATATGGTCCCGACACAATTCGAGAAAGTATTAGCGAGAATGCAGTGAATTTTTTATTTTTTTTCCTGGAGGAACCGGGGACGCTTCTTGATCTAAACATGGAGGAATTGGGCCACTAGGAAGAGTGCCCCCCTTCTTTCACCACTCAGCACAAGAGAGTTTAGCATGTAGGTAGTTATTTCTATTGTATTCTTCTCTTGCTTTTTTTGGTTGAGCAAGGAGTTGTTGAATAAATGTTAGTATGTTAGTTTGTGTCAGTTAGTCAAAATGTAAACAACCCTCGCCAGTCTAGTTAAGCATGGAGTTTCTAAATTAAATTCTAGCATGTCAGTCATGTCAGTCACTTGTTGGGGAAACACCCTAGCAAGTCCAGTTAAGAGGACGCTTCAGAAATAAAGAAACAACATCTTTGAAAGTGAAAACTTATTTTGTAACTACAATTGCTACAGAAGAAAAGTCGCCCTGCATAGTATTAAGAGGGCGTTGATCTCTTCTAAATGAATCGATGGTCATTTACTTCTCACTTCCAATGTTTTTCTTTGTCATTCTCTACACATTTTGTATTGTGCAACATTTTTATTCTTGTGTGTCAGTCTATTTATTGTTGCATTATAATTTTGCATATAGAATTGTGGATCAAGCATGAAATGAATGTGGCCAAATCAAACAATCAACCATTGTATGTGTGCTACCCTTTTTGTAGTTGATCACCAAATGATATTGTTGTAAATATGATGCCCATTTCATATGTCAAGTTTCTTCAATTTTGTTTTGGGATTGAAGAAACTTCAAAGGTAAATGATTAGTATGTACAATTGTTTCTTTGCCCATCACATAGTGTCTCCAATATTTAATAGCTTGAACCAAGGCATACAATTCTTTATCATAACTCGATTACTTTCTTTTGGCCTCTAAAAATATAGATGAATGATAAGCCATTGGATGACTGTTTTTCATTAAAATTGCTCCAAGTGAAAATTGTGAAGCTTCAGTCTCAATTTCAAAACATTGTGAGAGAACTAGCAAAACAAGTATAGGTGAAAAATTATTTCAAGAGATTAAAATCATGAGAATGTTCTTGTGTACATACTTGAAAACAACATTGTTCCATGTCAACTAATGTAAAGGTAAGGCAATTTCTGAAAAAATTGAGATGAATTTACAATAGAAGTTGGCAAGACCAAGAAAACTCCTTAAATCTTTCAAATTAGATGTGCCAATTGTTGAGAACTTCCACCTTAATTCCATGTGCATTAATGATAGAACCAATTCAATATATTATATCTTGAGAAAAAGAATGTTTGGAGAGATTCGCATAAAGTTCATTTTGTTGAAGTAGCTTCAGAAAATCTCTCACAACAATACAATTGATGGACGAAGAAATTACCAGTGCAACACACCAAACAAAATACCTCCAACATTACTAGACTACATTCAGAAAAGTCACAAAACTGTATAAAATGTATCCCCAAATTTTAGCATGGTCATCCAAAGGAATTTCTACACCAAACAACACCGACTAACACACTCAAATCCGCACTAATAATGTTAGTGCGACTTTCATTGAAGAAACCCACCCTGATGTGGAAATGATGCATTTATGATTCTTTTCGGGCCTCACCAATTTCCATCTCAATTGTACCACAATAAGTCGTCCAATCCAGGTCTAAATCTAGCCTTGGGGCCATTTAATGACTAGGGTAGGTACCTACATGAAGAACCCCTATTCACATGGTAAACTAGTTTTAAACTAGTTTTGAAAAAGATTAAATGAATCATATAAATACAAGCTTGGTGTATGCACTAAATCAAAAATTCATATGTAGTGTTATGTTGTTGAAATTTCCACTTGAGAGTCCATTATTCTCATAGAATCTTTCCAATGCCCATAGCAAAGGCCAATCTTCTCACCTCTTAAGAATTTGGTGATAATTCTTTGTTGTCATTATCTCATTGTAAAAGGATAAGGATTTGTTTGCTGGGTACTTTCAAGACCTTCCCAAGGAGGAAGAGGGGAACTCACAAACTCCCTGCATTTCTCTAAGGTGTTATTAAGAAAAACTTATATGTTGGTGACTATCTCTTGTTCCAATTTTTAGTTTTGTGTTGCAATTCATGCATGTTTTAGTTTTATTATTATTTCCTTTTCATTGCTTGTTTACTTTACTTGTTGGCCCACTAACCAACTAACATTTGATTGTGGTACTTTGTTGACTTGAAAAGGTATCTAAGTGGTTGGTTTTCTGCTCACCCAAGTGACAAAACCAACACAACAATTTGGAGACTCCACTAGGGATATAAACAAAATTATCCCCATTTAAGCCTTTAAAACTCTTATTTTCACTAATTTGTTTGTGCAGGTCCAGAAACTAACCGACCTAAGCTTTCAAACCAAGTAACCGGGCTTATGGTTAGGATAATTTCATTTAAATTTCCCTTCTCGTCGGCGGTCTTGCGTATGTGCTAGTCGCGCAGTTTCTATGTGTTTGATTCACGTTGTTTGCACCATTTGCGCACTCTACATGGTTAGCGCAATTGATACCTCTACAACCCGCACATAACTCTTTTTTCTCACTTTTTGTAGAGATTTTTTAGTTGGCTTCAAAAAAGTAGACTTTAGGATTTCATTTCCAGCACTTTGTAAATAAGAAGAATCATACTTAGAATTCTTCCTTGCATAAATAATTAGCCAACCTAGACAATAAAAGGACTAAAAAGAATCACAACTCTTTCCTTTTGTTGCAACGTGGATGGCCAATTAGAGCATTTGAATTCTTAGTTAATTTGTTTTTGTTTTCACAACCATTCATGAATCGCTTGGGACTAGGAACCAATTGTGACACTCTTAGTATGCTCTTTCCCTTACTCTACTTTGAGTGATCCTGGGAAATAAGAAAAGGGTGCCTAAAGAAGTTCCATATCCCTCTAGAAAATCATCATTTAGGAGAGGCCAAATCCCCCTTGAGCACTTTTTAGTTTGTTTTGGATAAATGAAACAAACCTTAAAGTTGTAAAGGGCCCATACATGCCCAAATATTTGCAAATTAGAATAGTTTCAAATTTTTTCATCAAGCAAGCAATAACTTAGGGAGTTTAAAAGATCAGTAAGGACCCATACGTCTACATGATTCATAATCTAGGAGAGTTTCAATTTTCTTAGATTAAAAAATGACTTAGGGAGTTAAAAGATCAGTAAGGACCCACATGTCCACATTGCCAGTGATTTAGGTCTTTTGAATTCCGCAAGGTTTGTCTAAAAAATCTAGTAAGTTAATTAAACAAGACTTGTAAAGGACCCCACGATGTCCACATCTTACAATCTTGCACTATAACTTATTAAAAATGTTTTTGACACCATCTCATTTCTTGCACACAAAAGCATTTGGCCACACACAAAAAATCCTATTAGATAATTGAATTTAAAGTATGCTCTCCTCCCTGCTCTCACAAGCGATATAGGAGGATCAGAAAGACTCAAGACATCTTTAGAAAATTTTGAAAATCACACCATTTAAATTCAATGACACTAGTCTATGACCCCAGTCTTTTAGCCTACTTAATCATAAAATCAACCATTAAAAACTAATTTAAGCCTCCACGGGAGGGGCACAAAATAAGTTTTTAGTCTAAGTTAGGATCTTAGGGGTAGACATCTAAAAAAAACCTTGTTATCTTGTTCACATTCAAAACTTTGAATTTGACAAAATAGGAAAACCAAAAATCCCCCCAAGTCAAGCATTCCAAATTCATAACGCGGGGAAATACTTGTGAAGGGGTGAGTGCCAAGGTTTGGTTGTTCCACATGTGCCTCCTTGATCTACCTAGCTCTTGAGAGGTTACTCAGACCGTGACCAATTTCTTAGGCCAAGAGTCCCTTGTTGCACTTGACCAAGGTAACTTAGTGACCAAAACTAGGATTTTCTACCTAGGTGGTGATTATGGGTTGCAATTGCACCTTAGTCAGATTTTTTGCAGCTATTGGAAAATATCATTGGTTCTTTCAAGATATGCCCCCTTTACCCCTCATTTTAACTAGATATTCATACCTTCACTAGGTCATCTTCAAGTGGATTCATGCCCTACTATTGAGTGTTTTTGGAAGCCCCAATGCTTTGTCAAGAGGAAGGATGCTAAGTCTTTTAGGACACATGCAATTTTATTTTGTTATTCCCCCACATGGGTAAAACCTATCAAGCCTGCATTCTAATTTTGGTTGATTTATGTATGATGGTCATTGTTGATTACATGCAGCTTAGTAATATTGTTATGGAAGGACAAATAAAAAAGCATTATTCATTTATTTCTCTCACTGCTATTCACACACATCTTTTTTAGCTAGTCCAGAACCATATGGGAACCAAAGAATCCATAAATTATAGACGCTTTCTTAAACTCCCTCTAATATTGGGAGGTATCCTGAATTTTTCCAACACTTCGGCTCAACCTTCCCACACACCTTTGAGTACGATGGTTTTCGGATCAGCCTTGCTCGGTTCTACCTTGATTGGCACAAACATCCCAAACAACATGTCTATTAGTTATCCTTCGTAAGGAGTAGGGGCTCAACCTTCCTCTCAAGGAATGAGTTCCCAACCTTCCTCATAAGGAACCAATTCTCAACCACCACACACCATGGCTGGACCAACTCCCAACTTTCCATATTTGGAATTCCTAAACATGCTATATTTGACCAAGCTCACAAATGACCCCATTTTGCATGATGCAAATTAGCCCAACATGCCCACCAAGTTACCTTCATACATCCCTAAGTTTGAGGAGAAACCAAGGGAGGACCCAACTAATCACATCATGACATTTCACCTATGGTTCTCCTCTAATAGCATCGCGAAAGATTTCATTCACATATGATTGTTCCAAATAATTCTCACCATTCCATATACAAAATGGTACATAGATAAGAAATCAAGGTCCCATATGACCTTTGAATCATTGGCCAAGGTCGTCTTGTCATTTTTCCAACTTCATGTTCGCCATGACACGGGTTTAAAATTTCTCTTCGAGTTCAAACAAACCACCATTGTTCATATCACAGATCATATCCATGAATGGTAGAAGGAAAAGCTTGTGTAAGGTCGATACGACCCCACAACAAAGACTAGATTGGTTCCTTAAATCACTAGTCCCAGTCATTGCGAAGGATGTGGCCACCACCATGCCTCAAACTAAATAAAAATCCATCACCAAGGCCCAACATTTTGATCTTATTTACTCTCAATCAAAATAACTTTATTTGGTGTTACCAGATGCTCCTCTCCCCTTACCATTTGTTTAAGTTAGTCTAGGAGAATCACATGCCATAGACGAGCTAATTTG
Source organism: Picea mariana (assembly GCA_032191745.1). Lineage (NCBI taxonomy): Eukaryota > Viridiplantae > Streptophyta > Pinopsida > Pinales > Pinaceae > Picea > Picea mariana. The sequence goes on from JASDQU010100774.1 coordinate 221,817, forward strand.
GTCCATGGCCCACTTCAATCCTTATGGCCAATTGGTACCCATATTTGGTATAAATCAATATCCCAACCCATGCAGAAGGAATCCATATTATACCCCTCCAATACCTCACCCCATTTTTATCCTCCCTCCTACTCCCACACTAGGAGGACATACCCATGCAACATTGGTGAATCTTATTCCAACATAGATCCCAAGTCCATCATTGACCCCGTCATACAACCCCAGCAGTGGAGGAGGGACACCAACCTCTTACAACCAATATGGACCTCCCCCACAGAGTAACCCATATTACCCTTTCCTAGGTCCCCCTCAACCCATTGCCCCACCACCAGGACAACAACATGCAGGTATCAATTTCATTCAACCCTCTCCCATACAACAAGTTCAATATTTGAAAAATTAAACACAGAAAATCCTCTTAATCAATCAAACAATGCCAAAAATAAAGGGAAAAATAAGAATAACACCAACCAAGGACAAGGGGGCAACACTCAACAACAAAACCCTCGGGCAAGGGGCACCCATCATGCTGGTAATTAGGACCAGAATAGGGGAAACACCAACAGCCAACAACACCAAGGGAAGAATAATAACCTTCGAACCAATTTCCCTTTCACATTATACAATGAATATTGGCATTATACTCAACATCATCCCCAAATAGTTGATTACAAGCGAATGAAGGAAACCATGAACACACAAAAAACTCTGACCCCATAGGGTCCTCTGTAGGTTACACAAAATTATCTACAACCTTAAATGCTAATGGTTCTTTATAACACAATACCTCATCAAGGAGTGATAAATACTCAGTAGAAAGTTGTCCTTACACCACAGTAGATGGGGCAGTATTCTAACCCAGGTCAAGCTCAACCTAGGAACCCTGTAGATCGCAGTATACTTCTGACAAACGAAGAGGAAATCCTTCTACAAACATGCAACCGCCAATACGGTGTGCCTCCCAATTCCAACCCGACCTCGTTGGAAGCATCCCAGTTTCCAGTAGAACAACCTTTGACAATCCTATGTCCTAGCACAAAATCTACCCTCTGAGTACCTCATGTACATCTACATTCGAATGTACACAATCCACATGCTAGGGAAGCCCATAGTTATATCCTTGTCAATGACTTGTCCCAATCTCCCACATCCATGTCTATGTTGGAGGTCTTACAAACTTGTCCTTCACAAATGAAGCCTTGCTCTCAACATCAGCAGCAATCGACCCATCTAATACTCACCTAATTACCTTCGACCTGGATAATGTTGAACCACACCTCCCCTCTTTAGTATATTTCCATATCCCACTCAATATTAGGAACCGAACATTCCATCGATGCATCATTGATGAATGGGCCTCCACATGTATCATGTCCAAAACAATAAGGCAACAACTTGGCTCACCTAAGCTTGTCCTTTCTGCCATTACTCTTAGGACATATGATGGACGTCCATCGCAACCATGAGAAGGATTGTATGAAAATGTTCTTGTTGAGCTCAAGGGAAATATGATTCTGATTGATATTGAAGTCATCAATGCCCCATTAGATTAAAATATCTTGTTTAGGCGCAATTACATGTATGCCATGAAAGTCGTAGCCTCGCCCATATTCCATACCATGTTTTTCCCTCACAACATGAATATTTTCACTATTGACCAATTATCACATTATGAACCCAATCATTCAGGTAACATAGATAATATCCTACCACTCATATTGACCAATTCAAATATATCTCCAATCGTAGACGTTGGACCAGAAATCTTTAGGGACCCATCACTCTTGGGATCTTACCAAGGAAATCCACCTCTCCTCCCTCCCACGGATTCCACCCAAGTTTTTGTAGTATCCTCATATGGTGTTGAATCAAGTGACGAACCCTCCTCGGAGGAAACCACACCTCAACCTACCCTAACCCAACTACATCGCAGCCTCCTCTAAAGCATCCCCCTATGACTAGCCAGATACCAGTTTGGCAAACGATCTGTCAGGCCATAACTCCAATACCTTTCTTCTATCCACCACATGGAGTGTCTACCTATTAGGTCACAACTACCCTCACCTTGCCTAAGATGGTGATCGCCATACCTGTTTGGTATCTTGACCCACCATCTATGGTACCAATCCCATCCCTCCCACCTCAATCGGAGGCTTTTCCCATGCAAGTCATGTTTCAAACACCAACTCCTCCAATTGGTCACATAGTTGGGGGGAAAGATACTAACAATGGGGGGAATAAGAAAAAGAATGGGGGCACGCCTCAAAATCAATTCCAGGCACCATGCCCACTTTTTGTCACACTCAGACACCCTACGAATCTTTGCCCCAAACTACCTGAATTATGTAATCTAACTCAACTCTCAAAGGCGACACCATTACTCCCTACCCTACTCGCTTCAAATATGGCCGCAACTATAGATACTTCTCCCTCATGAAAGAAAGTTATGTGCAACAACTTCACATGTACCATATGCTTAGAGTATGGCCATTACACTCATCACTTCCCAGACTTACCCCACTTCCAGGAAACATTAGCAACAATGCAACAAACATCTTTTCACGAGACCTCTCAAGCACCCCCCACTTACACTAAAACTACTGACATCTGTTATATCTCAACGTCAATAAATGAATGGATGAGTTTCCCATGCACTTTATCTGGTCAGTTTGATCATTTTACACATATGTGCCCCCTCATCGTTGAATATAGGGTTTGTTGCATGACTTCCCTTCAAAATGTTCGAACATCCCTTCAAACATCAACTTCCCAGAACCTGACATTACCCCCCAGGGTAATCTCACCATACCCTCTTATGAGAAAGAACTTTTACCCCTAGTCCCACAAACAATACATATCTCGTAGTGGTCAGAATACTTACCCTCGAATCCACCTAATTCACCAGCAAGTCCTCCACATGATATTCTTCCTCCACCCAGTGAGTATGACCCACACACATGTGTGGATATATGGTACGTTTCATCTGGCGAAAGGTATCCCCCTCCTCCTTTCGAATCACCTATTCTAGTGGACGATTGTAGTGACTCTTCACAAACATCACTTACTTGTGAATATTCAACATCCACAACTTCCATAAAACCCCAATATCACAAACAACTTGGATCAAAGACTTGATGCCATCAAGAAACACCTACCTATTCATACCTCTGATTATTCCTTATGTTCTCACATCTTCCAATCAAAGGAATATATCTTAGAGGCCATAGAGGCACCCGATTACCCTTGGGATGCAATGTACCACAAGTCATTCTTCCTGTCACAGGAGTCCTTCCAACCCAACATGGAAACCCATGTGTGTGCCATC
>JASDQU010100774.1:294284-318438 GCA_032191745.1 Picea mariana
TGTCCACCACCTAGAAAGTGGTTAGGGTTGGTTATTTTTGGCCCACCTTATTTCATGAATGCATCCACATAGTTAATAATTGTGACAAATGTCAACTTTATGCACATAAAGCCAGAGCAACACTATCCCCCCTTCATCCAGTTATCACCATAGGCCCCTTTTGCAAATGGGGCATCGATTCTATGGCCTGCAACCCCCCATCCAACAATGGACACAAATACATCACAGTTGTAGTTGACTACTTCACCAAATGGGCCAAATCTATGTCTACATTCAACAACACAGTAGATACCATGGCCCAGTTCTTCTTTAAGCACATCATCACTCAGTTTTGGGTCCCCCTATAGCTTGTGTCTGACCATGGAAAACACTTTGACAATGAGTTGTTTGTAGAGATATCCTCCATGTTAGGGTTTACTCATGAATTCACATCACCTTACTACCCACAGTCCAACAGACAGGTCAAGTTCGTCAACAAATTCCTCAAAACCATATTGCTACAACAAACTGTGGACAAACAAAAAACCAATTGGCACCACATGTTGTTTTTTTCCTTATGGGTATATCGCACGGCTGTCAAAACTTCCACCGGGTTCACGCCATTCCATCTTGTTCATGGGGTCGAATCAGTACTTCCCATTGAGTGTGAGATCCCCACATTGTGTACCACAATCGAACTAATTACATACACCACCCCCACGGACCAATGATTGCTCGCCTTAGAATCTCTAGATGAGGACCTACGATCATCTTTGAAAAACAATGAGGGAGCTAAGAAACGCTCCAAAATAATATTTGATCACCAAGTCAACCTTTTTTCATTCAACAAAGGCAATTTAGTTTTGTCCTACGACATCGCCCATGATACCCTAGGCCATGTTAAATTTGAGTCCCTCTAGTGGGGCCTATTTATCGTTAGACATTGCCTTACAAAAGGAGCCTACATCTTGGCCCACCCTAAAGGCTCTACCCTTAAAGACCCTATCAACGAGTTATAATTGAAAATTTTCTACCCCTAGTGTAGCCACCCTACCTTAGGTTTCTTCATGTATATATTTCTAGTGTTTTTAATCTTTTTTCAAACCTTCCATTCATATGTCTAATCCTTTGTCCTTGTTTTAATAGATGGATCATCCATCATCTTGCCACATCGGGTACACCGATGGTGCTACTCACTGGACTCATAATATTTCTTCAGCATCTTGGGCCATTTACACTCCTACACATGTACCACTCCACTCTAATGTTATATATTTAGGTCCCACCAACAACAACCAAGTAGAGTACACAATAGTGATTGGTCTTCTAGCAAATGTCATCCAACTTCAAATTCCTCGCCTTTGCGTCCTCTTGGATTCCTATCTCATCGTCCTGTAGCTAAATAATGTATACAATGTACATGATCCATGCCTATTTCGCAAGTACCTGCAAGTTAGATTGTTATCCCATAATTTTGAATCCATAACATTCATACATATTCCTAGACATCTAAATCAAGTAGCAGATTATATGGATAATGAAGTGTTAGATTGGAATTTATCACATCGAATATATCATTTAGCATAAATAATCTCATCCACCATAGGGTCAAAATAAGCAATAACAAACCATCACATCACACATATGTTGATCAATTGGGTTGGTTTTCATTAATGTCAACCTTTGAAGCAAGTCCGGTAGCAAATTCAGGTAGCCCCAACAGTATGGTTAAAAGGCTCCATTTTGATTGATGTATAATGGTATGAATATTAATATATTTGTAGGTAATACTATTCTAGATGGATAGTACATTCCATGTCATTTCTGGTGATATGTGGAAGATCACATAACTCCTCACGGTTACAGAGTTATGGCCTTGTGAAGTTGGAGAACTCTCATGAGTTATCTAGAAGGTCAAAGAAGTCAAATTATTCTAGAAGCTCCTAGAAGAAGTTGACTAGTCAAGTGGGTGAAACTAGGAGTTAATCATAGGTTAATTTGTTTCATTAAGAAAATAATTAAAAATAATTTAGTTGCAACTAGAAGTGGAGAATTTACTATTTGTAGCAAAGTGGGTTAGAAGTGGACAAGTGGTTAGAAGTGGGTTAGCCCTAAAAGAAGGAAATTGGGTTAAGTTGGTTAGAAGGTAACCCCTTGAGGAAGCTACATGGAAGTATAAATAAGAGATCAAGGCTCTCTTATTAGCACTTATTGAGCACATTGAATATCTATTATTGTTTAAGGTTTATTGCAGGTATTCATTGATACATCTAAAGTTGCACAAGTATGAGATAGCACGAAGGGTTGACGATGAAAGTTTCAGAATTACAAAAAATACTAAAAAAACCCTAGTTTTGAGGTGTACGTGGGCTGCAGTGGAGAAGGGGGCGTATGTCCATGGGATTTAAGTATAACAGGGCATGTACATGTGAGAAAATCCACAAATACTTGAGAAGATGAAGATGTCAGGTCTCTAGAGTCTGAAAGCAAGCTCGCAGGAAGGTCTACAGTGATCAGGTACAACATATCTATCTACAGGTTCAAAAGGTATGTCTTATTTCTTTAAGTAGTTGAATTTTTTTGTCTACATGAGAAATGGTTATGGGGGTTTGAGGATTTTCCCTAGAGAGGCTATTGGTTGCATGGGACTTATTGTATAAGTCAAATCTACAGAAAAACAATGTTGGTATAAGTTATCATTGGCACATCTTGTTAGTGTTGAGGAATATCTTGTATTTCTTGGCATATGGTTAAGGATTTTTATGGTACATGGTTGAGAGATTGTATTTGTGAAGTGGTTGATGTATTGAGAGGTTGTATATTAGTTAGGGTTTGATGTCTAGTCCATGTCATATTTAGTATACTTGTTCATGATTATACACACTTGTATGGCACATGACTAGAGTGATATAGATGCACTTGGTTAAGGGATTTGTATAAGGATGTATGCATAGGGAAAAACTATAGTATGGACACAATCACAGGTTGCAGGTTGGTGTGAAAGAGGCAGCAAGGGGTCAGAGTTTTTCAGGAAAGAGAAAACCCTAGTTTTCAAAAGGTGTATGCAGGCTACAATATAGAAAGGCCACGTACATACACAGGTTGCAGTAGAGAAAGGGCGCGTACATACACGTGTTTCATCACAGACAGGTCGCGTACCTATTGGGTTTTGTTGGTATAGGAAAAGACATGTATAGGTTGGTTACAGGTCAGTGGCACAGGTTGGTTATAGGTTGTTGGCACATATTGGTACAGGTTTACAGTGGTATATCTCACAGTGAAAGTGTGTCAATGGCTTCATCATTTTACTTATATTTCAGGGTGGCAGGACGGGACAAGGACAGGTGGTTGTATCCAACTTTTAGTTGTATCCAGAGAACATAGGGGGTTGTATCCTCCTTCTGGTTGTAGCTATAGAATTGGGAAGTTAAAGCTTCCCTCAGGTTGTAGCCTGGAAAAATAGGGGGTTGGAGCCTCCTTCCAGTTGTAGCTGGAGAACAAAGGAAGTTAGTGCTTCCAATGAATGTAATTCTTAAAGACATATAAGAAAAACTATCATGTGGTTTTCTCCCGCATTGGGTTTCCACGTAAAAATATTGGTGTATTGTGCATGTGTGTGAGTGTTCATTGTTTATGGTTTATGGTTCATTTACTCTACACTTATTGGATGATAATGTTGCATTGATCATAAAGATAAATAACACTTACATATTGTGGTAAAAAGGATTAAAAATATATATTACTAATTCACCCCCCCTCTTAGCAATCCAACAATTCGTATCAGAGCAGGTTCCCTCAGAAATCAGTTTAACCACTGAGAGTTAGATCATGGAGAGAAAGAGTATGTATACAAATGGAATACCACAATTTGATGGAAAAAACTATGCATTATGGAGCAGAATGATGAAAACACATGTACAAGCACAGGGATTTCAGGTTTGGAAATCAGTTGTAGACGAATATAAAGAACCAGCAGTTCCACCAACAAATGGCAATGGAAGGAAACTCATTCTAAATAATTCAAAATCCAAAATTGCACTTTTGAATGGTCTTTGTGATTCAGTATACATCAAAGTTATTTATTGTAGCTACTCTAAAGAGATTTGGGAAAAACTTTAGAATATTTAAGAAGGAGATGCAGAAGTCAAGGTAGCAAAGCTTCAAACTTACAAAGGTCAATTTGAATAGCTAAATATGAAGGAAGATGAGAATATTGCAACTTACTTATTACGAGTTGATGAAACAGTGACTGCAATCATAGGATTGGGAGAAGAAGTTGATGAATCTACAATTGTTCAAAAGGTACTAAGATCTCTTCCAATGAGATTTGATCCTAAGATCTCAGCACTAGAAGAAAGAGCAGATCTAGAATCAATAAGCATGGACGAACTACATGGAATTTTCACAGCCTGTGAAATGAGAACTGAACATGAGAATATAGGTATAAAAGAAATAGCATTCAAAGCATTCAAGAAGTCAAAGCAAAAAGGAAAGCAAAAGGAAAAGGAAAAATAAGATAGCAGTAGTAGTGACATCTCGAAAGATAATGAAGAAGTAGCCAACTTTTTTAGAAGACTAAAAAAGGGAACCGGCGGCAAATATAGAGGTAAGCTTCCATTGATTTGTTTTAATTGTTATGGTATTGTTCATTTTTCTAACAATTGTCCTCACAAGAAAAAGAAAAGAAATGAAGAAGATTATTCAAATAGAAAACAAACATATAAAGGAAAAATAACCAAAAAGAAAGTCTTCAAGAAAAGTTTTTGCACCAAAGAAGACGACTCCTCATCAAACGAAGATGAAGTAAATGAAATTTAGATAAAAATATTTCTATTCATGGCAATAGAAAACTTTGATAAAGAAGACACAGAAGAATAATATGAAAAGGCAGAAGTTGACTACAAAGAATAATTTTTTAGTGCCATAGATGTTATATAAAGGGAAAAGAAGAAAAACAAATCACTACAGGCAGAAATAAAAGGAAAAGAGGAAACACAAGATTCCAACTATGAAGAATTGGAGCAAATGATCTCTAATCTAAAAATTCAAATTGAATCAGACAAAATAATCGAAGAAGCACTCAAAGAACAGTTGGAAGAAAAGGACTGGATCATTGGAAATTTGGAAGCGTAGATTGTTACATTGAGAAAATACCTTCAATAGAAAAACATGCATCACAACTCAAGGGTTTTGGATAATATTATCAACAGTCAAATACCACATCATTACAATTTTGGGTTAGGATAAAATCAGCGAGAAAGAGGCTCAAGCTCCAAAACTACAGATCAAGAAACACAACCAAGAAGCTATGCAGAGACAGTTAGAGGAGACAAGAAGTTTTATAGGGAAGATCACATGGGCACTCCTCCACCTAGAATATTCAAATTTTAGAATCAGCGACAGTCAGAAACAAGAACGCCTCAGGAAGAAGAAGGATTCAGAAGAGTAACTCTCTTCAGAATATCTTCAACTCCTAGGTATCTATCTTTTTTTGGTTTATGTTTTGCATGTAATAATTTTGGACATAAAGTTGTAAATTGCAGAGCTAATAGCATGAACAGAAACAACTTTGAAAGTCATGCACAAAATGGTTATCCAAGAAGGCCTAGTGAAACACAGTGAAGAAGCCACAACAAGTTTGAATCATTCAGCGCTGAAGTGGAATGCTACAAGTGCAACAACTTTGGACACATGGCCAAGTATTGTAGAATGATAGTCCCTCTTAGAGAATCACAACAGAATAACAACATTCACAGACAAGAACCTCAACAAATAATATGGATAAGAAATTAGAATCAATTTAACAATGAAGAATGCACACTCACTCTACAAGATAAACACAAGAAACGCGGTTGATATGTTGATAGCATGGATGATTTTAAGGGCTAAATTTCGCTCATGGGCTAATTTTCCATGGTTTTTCCAAAATGAGATTCGCTATTTTAAAAATGATTTGCCCAAATTCTATAGGATAAAATTATTTTACCTTAAAAATTGCTAAAAGTTTATAAAAGATATGTACAAGCCAAGGTTTGTACATTTTAAAATATATTTCCATCCTTAAAATCATCCCTGGTTGACAGTGGCTACTCAAAGCACATGATAGGTGATGAAGATAGGTTTTTTACATTGAGAAATGAAAGAGATGGATCAGTCTCCTTTGGAAACGATGACTCATCTAGAATCGTTGGAAAGGGCGCAGTCAGAATTGAAAGAAAGAATACCAAGGCATAAATTGTTCTACTACTGGAAGATATGAAACATAATCCAAGTGTAATTCAAATGTGTGACCAAGGTCACAAACTTATGTTTGATTCAAAGAAGTGCGAGATAAAAAAAGCAGGTTCAGGAAAATTGATTGCAACAGCCGTAAGAACTTCAATCAACATATATGTACTAAGTGAAATTGGAAATGAAAAGTTTTGTTTAGGAAAGGAAGATGAAATTTGTCTATTGAACAGAAGAATGGCTCACATAAACTTCGATAACCTCGTCAAAGTCAACAAAAAGGAAGCAGTCAGAGAAATGCCCCGAATGATGACGCCAACCAACACATTATGAAAGCATTGTCAACAAGGAAAGCAAACAAAGACCAAGTTCAAATCAAAGGAATACTCCACAAAAAAACCACTAGAAATTGTGCATATTGATCTAGTTGGACCAACTAGAACAAAGGGTTTAAAAGTGAGAAATACTTTATGTTATTGGTTGATGATTGTACGAGAATGACTGTAGTTTGTTTTCTCAGGAAGAAATCAGAAGCATTTGAAAACTTCAAGGTATACAAGGAAATGGTTGAAAATGAAATGGATTCAAAAATCAAATGTTTGAGATCAAATAATGGAGGAGAGTTTACTTCAAAGGAATTTATGGATTTCTGCAGCAAACATGGAATAAAAAGGAAATTCTTCGTCGCTAGGACATCTCAACATAATGGAGTTGTTGAAAGAAAGAACAGGACAGTACAGAAAATGGCTCGAACAATGTTAATGGATTCTAAGTTGACATATGTTTTTTGGACACATGCAGTGCATACATCAGTTCACATTCAAAATGGAGTAATGCTTAGAAACAATAGTGACAAAACTCCCTACGAGCTATGGAAAGGAAGACCAGCAAATGTGAATCACTTTAGAGTTTTTGGAAGCAAATGCTACATCAAAAGATCAGATGGAAGAATGGGAAAGTTTGATTCTCGTGTGAATAAAGGAATACTTATTGGTTACTCAAGTACAAGGAAAGCATACAAGTGTTACAATCTAAGGCTCAACAAAATTGTGGAAAGCATCAATGTAACGGTTGATGAAACAGGTGGACGAAAATTAAAGGAAGAAGAAAAGGAATCAATGGAACAGGTTTACGAAGAAGAAGCAAAGGATGAAGAAGCAATAGAAGGGAAAGAATAAGAAGACCAGATAGAAGTAGAAGATAAAGTACAACAAGCACCTCCAAAGACACCTAGAAAACGAATATAGAATAATCATCCTTTAGATCAAATTATCAGGAACAAAGATGCGGGAATTGAGACTAGAAGAAGAATTCGTTCACCAGAACAACTGCACCTAACACTCTTATCTTCAATTGAACCAAACAGCTTTGAAGAAGCCAACAAGGATGAATTCTGGAAAAAGGCCATGAATGAAGAGTTGAATAAAATAGAGAAGAATGACACTTGGGAATTGGTTACAAGAATGTGATTGGCACAAAGTGGGTCTTCAGAAATAAATTGAATGAAGATGGACAGGTTACCAGAAACAAAGCTAGATTGGTATCTAAAGGATACACACAGGTTGAAGGTATCGACTTTGAAGAGACATTTTTCCTAGTTTCCAGAATCGAAGCAATTAGATTGATCATAGCTTATGCATGCTCCAAGAATATTAAAGTGTATTAGATGGACATGAAACCAGCCTTTCTGAATGGGGAACTTGAAGAAGAAAGTCTACATTGAGCAACTAGAAGGATTTCAGTTGTCAGAGAATGAAGATTATGTGTGCAGGTTGAAGAAGGCCTTGTATGGTCTAAAACAGACTCCCAAAGAATGGTACTCTAGACTGGACAACTATCTACAGCAAGTAAGGTTCATAAAAGGAAATGCAAAAAACAACCTTTATATCAAGGTAACTCAAGATAGTATTTTATTAATTGAAGTTTATGTTGATGATATTATTTTTGGAAGTGATGATGACAAGTTAAGCCAAAAATTTGCAAAGGATATGTAGAATGAATTTGAAATGTCATTACTTGGAAAACTATCCTTCTTTCTGGGTCTTCAGATATGTAAAAGCAACCAAGGCATTTTTATTTCTCAAACTAAGTATATCATAGAAATGCTAAAGAGGTTCAAAATGGAAGATTGAAAACTAGTTAATACTCCTATGCAAACCAGTTGCAAGTTGAGTAAAGATGATGATTCACAGTCTACATATCATAGGCAGTACATGTCAATGATTGGCAACTTACTTTATATGACAGTATCCAAACCAGATGTAATGCAGGCAGTTGGACAAGTGACATGATTTCAAGAAACACAAAAGGAATCACATGTTATAGCACTGAAGAGAATTTTCAGATGTCTCAAGGGTACATAAGAGTTTGGATTACGATATCCAAAAGGAAAGTATATATTACTTATTTCCTACACAGATGCAGTTTGGGCAGGTTGCATTGATGACTGATGAAGCACCAGTGGAGCAACATTCTACTTGGGTGAGTGTTTAGTATATTGGCTAAGCAAGAAATGGTCATTAGTATCATTGTCTACAGTGGAAGAAGAGTATATTGCAACAACAACATGTTGTACACAGGTTCTATGGATAAAACAAACTTTGACAGATATACAGGTTAAGTATGATGAGCCCATTCCAATATATTGTGATAATACAAGCACCATCAGTATCTCAAAGAATCCAGTGATGCACTCCAAGACAAAGCACATTCCAATCAAGTATCACTTTCTACGGGAACAAGTTGCAGAGAATAACATCGAAGTTGAATAGGTGAGAACAAAATAACAGGTTGAAAATATCCTTACAAAACCGCTTCCATGGGAATCCTTTGAGTATCTTCGCCAGAGACACAAAATAATGTATACTCCAAAATGAATGCTTTTTAATGCTTATCTTATATGTCTTAGATTTACATGAGGAAGAACCATAAAGAGGACAATTTAGTTTGGGGTAGCATCTTTAGGAAGAGTTAAGTCAGGGGGAGAAGCCCGAAGGATAGTTTAGTTAGGGGGAGAATCCCCGGACGGAAAGTTACCTTTTCCATTGATGTCAAAGGGAGAGAGTTTCATCAGATGCAAGATAGAGAGTTTGATGCTTGGATAGAGAGCACAGAGGCATGTTTCTAGGGGGAGCGATGGTTGTAGATTTTAACCTTGTACAATATCTACTACAAACAGATTTTTAGTAAAAGAACATAAAAGATACAATGGAAAATACAAACATTACACAGATATTTTTCCCCTGGAAACCCAAACCGGGAAAACCATCATATTCTATATTCATTCATATGTGATACATTGTTTACAATACAATATACATATAGGAGCCAACAGCATCCAAAACCCTAACCCAATGACCTGGATTAGTCCAAAACCCTAATTCCTCAACCAGAAATAGAAAACCATCGAAAAAAACCATGTGTCAAAACCACTTAAATACATGACACATTTCTCGAGGCAAGTGACATTTTCCGAGGTAGAAAAAAAAATTCAGGGGCACTGCCCCCGAACTCCCGCACCCCCGTACACACCCGACTCAGACACTACTACTCGTGCAAAGAATATAACATATACCCAACAATGGTCACAGGGGAGCATGAGTGATATGACTTCAATGTTGCATCATAGTGTTTCCATCAATGCCAAAGGGGGAGATTGTTGATTAATTGGGTTGTTTGTCATTAATGTCAATCGTTGAAGCAAGTCTGGTAGCAAATTCTGGTAGCCCCAACAGTATGGTTAAGGGAATTCATTTTGATTGATGTATAATGGTATGAATATTAATATATTTGCAGGTAAGACTATTATAGATAGATAGTACATGTCATTCCATTTATGGTGATATGTGGAACATCACATAACTCCTCACGGTTAGAGATTTATGGCCTTGTGAAGTTGGAGAACACTCATGAGTTATCTAGAAGGTTAAAGAACTCAAATTATTTTAGAAGCTCCTAGAAGAAGTTGACTAGTCAAGTGGGTGAAACTAGAAGTTAATCATAGGTTAAGTTGATGCATTAAGAAAATAATTAAAAATAATTTAATTGCAACTAGAAGTGGAGAATTTACTATTTGTAGTAAAGTGGGTTAGCCCTAAAAGAAGGAAATTGGGTTAAGTTGGTTATAAGGTAACCCCTTGAGGAAGCGACATGGTAGTATAAATAAGAGAGAAAGTCTCTCCTATTAGCACTTATTGAGCACATTGAATATATATTATTGTGTAAGGTTCGTTGTAGGTACTCATTGATACATCTGAAGTTGCGCAAGTCTGAGGTCGCACGAAGGGTTGACAGCGAAAGTTTCAAAATTATAGAAAATACTAAAAAAAACCCTAGTTTTGAGGTGTACGCGAGTTGCATGGAGAAGGGCATGTATGTACACGAGCTTTCAATATAACAGGGTGCGTACATGTGAGAAAATCCACAAAAACTTGAGAAGATGAATATTCTAGGTCTCTAGACTCTGAAAGCAAGCTCTTAGGAAGGTCTATAGTGATTAGGTAAAACAGATATGTCTACAGGTTCAAAAGGTATGTCTTATTTCTATAAGTAGTTGGATTGTTTTGTTTACATGAGAAATGGTTTTGGGGGTTTGAGGATTTTCCCTAGAGAGGATATTGGGTGCATGGGACTTACTGTATAATTCAGATCTACAGAAATACAATGCCAATATAAGTTATCATTGGTACATCTTGTTAGTGTTGATGCATATCTTGTATTTCTTGGCATATGGTTAAGGGTTTTTGTGGTGCATGGTTGAGAGCTTATATTTGTGAAGTGGTTGATGTATTGAGAGGTTGTATATCAGTTAGGGTTTGATGTCTAGTCCATGTGAGAGTTATTATACTTGTTCATGATTATACACACTTGGATGGCACATGACTAGAGAGATATACATGCACTTGGTTAAGGGATTTGTATGAGGATGTATGCATAGGGAACAACTACAGTCTAGACACAATGACATGTTGCAAGTTGATGTAATAGAGGCAACAAAGGGTCAGATTTTTTCAGGAAAGATAAAACCATAGTGTTCAAAAGGCGTACGCAGGCTGCAGTATAGAAAGGCCGCATACATACGCGGTTTGCAGTAGAGAAAGGGATCATACATACATGTGTTGCAACACAGATAGGTTGCATACCTATTGGGTTTTTTTGGTACAGGAAGAGTACAAGTACAAGTTGGTTATAGGTCAGTGGCACAAGTTGGTTACATGTTGTTGGCATATATTGGTACATGTTTACATTGGTATATCTCACAGTGACAGTGTGGCAGTGATTTCATCATTTTACTTATATTTCAGGGCAGTAAGACGGGGCAAGGACAGGTGGTTATAGCCACCTTCCGGTTGTAGCTGGAGAACATAGGGGGTTGTAGCCTCCTTCTAGTTGTAGCGAGAGAATTGGGGAGTTGGATCTTCCCTCAGGTTGTAGCCTGAAAAAATAGGGGGTCGGATCCTCCTTCCATTTGTAGTTAAATAACAAAGGAAGTTGGTGCTTCTAATCAAAGTAATTCTTAAATACATATAAGAAAAATCATTATGTAGTTTTCTCCCACATTGGGTTTCCATGTAAAAATAGGTACAACTCTCATGTGGACGTCCTGATTGATACAAGCAATCAGTAGAAAATAAGACAATAGGCAGAGGCTATTAGTCAAGCGGGGGATTCCCTTAGGAATTTAGTGAATATGATACCTTCTATTCTATTGATCTGGAATTGGGCATTGGTGTATTGTGCATGTGTGTGATTGTTCATTTTTTATGGTTTATTTACTCTGCACTTATTGGATGATAATGTTACATTGATCATAAAGATAAATAACACTTACATACTGTGTTAAAAAGGATTAAAAATCTCTATTATTGATTCACCCCCCCCACCCTCTCAATAATCCAACAACATATACAAAACGTCACAGAAAATTGAAACATAATCGAAATATATATCATATATATGTGGTGCCATCAAGTTTCACATAAATAAGTTACAAAACACTTGGCATCTAAAACGGTCGATCCCAACCCTCAATCATGTATTAAAATGTCCAAAAATGAGGGGTCCATTCTCCTATACATATTAGTACAAAAAGTGGGCTAATCCCATACATATCATTAGCATCTATGGTGCCTCTAACTCTAAGAAATATTTAGCGGGAGGATCTCCTGGTGGTCCCCCACTAGTCGGGGGCACCCCTCCTATAGGAGAAAAAAGCCTTGTCACCATCGCACCAACCACAGTGGCATATCGAACCAAGGCTCGCCACTCAGGCCTCACTCCCACACTGCTCCAACTGAGATATCATACAAGACCACATCACATGCGCCTGTCTGCACAGTAAAAATCCCAACACTCACCCCAACCTTAGCTCCATTGTCCCAATTTCTCTCGCACCCTCAGGGTGGGAGATTTCGTCATACCCATGCAAGACTGTGTAGGAATGTCCCAATCACCCGCAATGTTCTCTCAATTTTCACATAAAAATGACCATACATCCCTTCGTACAACCCCCAACCCGAAACCCTAAAAATTCAAAAAATACAGGAGGTTTTGGTCTCTTATTGAGCTCTCTCACCAAACCAATTTGATATCATATGATCTCCCAAGCAAGACAAGCCATCTTTCATTGGGGCACTCATTTCTGTATGTGTATAATCAACCCAAATCATTCTTTATTCATTTAGTAATTGTATAAAGTACCTTTCAATTTCCAGTAAGTACTTAGGTTTTTTCCATCATAACGAATGGTGTTTTTTACCTTGCAAAGCAACCCATGTATCCCTTGGTTGGGGAATATACCCTTCACAACCACGTCTACAAAAAACCCTCTCATTGTCCAAACCCCAAGTATCCCATACCCTTTTGTCTTAGATCTTTGCAACTTGACCTATCCCCTATATCTTTGCATTCTTATCAGTTTAGCACAGTTTACCCAATATCTGGTTGTCCCCCTGACAACAAATTATGTTTCGTGGTTGTTTTTGTTCATCACTAAAAACCCAACCAAGGGAATTTTCTGAGTCTCATGCATTATGAACTTCGTCCATATTACCGTTCAATCCACCTTACTCCAAGTCAATACTTGATACCATCTCTGATCAGTTGATTTCAGGAAACCCTTCGCTTCTTGTAGTCGTGGATTCCTTCCTGTCAATATTAGCACTAGTTTTTCAAGAGGGTGGCAGTATATTGGATCTCATTACACCATACATGAGGAGCCTCAGATGAAACATAAAGAATCCCCATTTGCTTTATGATTATGTTTCCCCTCTTAATATTCGACCTCAAGACAGTTTCATGTTATAGTGGGACTTAATATGTGACAGTTGTGATTCTCAGTGCCAGTCGAATACCTTTGAGTTTGATAGTCCATCAATGCCTCGGAGTCATAGACACTCATCACAATTGTACGTTCCTCGATTTAGAGAGAGAGTACACTCATCAAAACTGTCATTTTTTGTTACCGACGTCACTGAGGGCATTGTAGATACCCACTTCATCAAAGCTTTCAATTACAGTTATATACTTCTAGTTTTATGACATGATCATGGGGCATGTTTGCCTTGTTTGTACAAAGATTCTTATAAATTACATGTGATGTTTGAATAAAAAGGTAGTGTCTGAATAAATTACTAGCGCAACACACCAAAGAACATACCTCCATAATTAATAAGCTCCATTCAGAAAAGTCATAAAACTATATAAAAAGGATCCCTGAATTTCAACACGGTCGTCCAAAGGCATTTATGTGCCAAACAGTGTGGGCTAACACACTCAAATTTGTGCTAATAGTGCAGGTAGGGAAACTATAGTTGAAAAAACCCACGTTGATGTGGAAACAACGCATTTATGATTTTGATCGGGCCTCACCCACTTCTATCTCAGGTGTACCACGAGAAGTCGTCTAGTCCAGGTCTAAATCTAGCCATGGGGCCATTTAAGGACTAGGGGAGGTACCTATACGAAGGACCCCTATTCACATGGTAAACTAGTTTTGAAAAATATTGAATGAATCCTATAAATACAAGCCTGGGGTGTACACTAAATCAAGAGTTCATGTGTATTGTTATGTTGTTGAAATTTCCACTTGAGAGTCCATTATTCTCATAGAAGCTTTCCAACACCGATAGCAAAGTCCAATCTTCTCACCTCTTGAGAAGTTGGTGATAATTCTTCATTATCATTATCTCATTGTAGGAGGAGATGGAATTCTTCATTGGGAACTTTCAAGACCCTCCCAAGGAGGAAGAGGGGAACTCATAAGTTCCATGCATTTCTTTAAGGTGTTATCAACAAAATCTTATATGTTGGTGACTATCTCGTGTTCTAATTTTTAGTTTTGTGTTGCAATTCATACATGTTTTAGTTTTATAATTATTTCATTTTCATTGCTTGTTTACTTTAATTTTTGGCCCACTAACCAACTGACATTTGACTGTGGTACTTTGTTGGATTGACAAGGTATCTAAGTGGTTGGTTTTCTGCTCACCCAAGTGACTRAACCAACACAATACCCATCACATAGTGTCTCCAATATTAGATAGCTTGAAACAAGGAATACAATTCTTTATCATAAGTGGAGTATTTTCTTTTGGCCTCTAAAAATGTCTYTGAATGATAATCCATTGGATGACCATTTTTCATTAAAATTGCTCCAAGTGAAAATTGTGAACAAACAATCTCAATTTCAAAACATTGTGATAGATCCAACAAAACAAGTATAGGTTCAAAGCACAATTTTTCTTTCGAGAGATTAAAATCATGAGAATTTTCTTGTGTCCACTTGAAAACAACATTGTTCCTTCTCAACCGGTTTAAAGGTAAGGCAATTTTTGAAAAAACAAAGATGAATTTACGATAGAAGTTGGCAAGTCCAAGAAAACTCCTTAAATATTTTAGATTGGAAGGAATACACCAATTGTTGAAAACTTCCACCTTAATTCTGTGTGCATTAATGATAAAACCAAGTCAAGATATTATAGTTTGAGAAAAATAACACTTGGAGAGATTCACATAAAGTTGATTTTGTTGAAGTAGCTTCAGAACCTATTCCAAGTGTTGGAGATGTGTCTTCCAAGTGTGAGAGAAGACAATAATATAATCTAGATAGATGGTAACAAATTTATAGATACAATCTCTAAAAACATGATTCATTAACCTCATAAAGTTAGCAGGGGCATTGGTGATCCCAAAAGGCATCACAAGCCATTCAGAAAGATCCATTTTGGTTTTAAAAGTTGTTTTCTAAGTATCTTTTGCTTGAATCCTAGCTCAATGATATCCACTTTTGAGATCGATTTTGGTGAATGATTTTCACCTTGAAGCCGATCAAGCAAATCATAAATTTGAGGAAGTGGATATTGTTTTTTTATGGTGATTTTATTTAACGCCCTAACATCAACATAGAGATGCCAAGTTGCATGTTTTTAAGTACAAGCAATATTGGTGATGTACAACGAGAGGTGATAGGCTTAATGAAACCCTTAATCAATAGATCTTCAATTTACCTTTTAATTTCATCACTTTGAATATTTGAAGTGTGGTATAAAAGTGCAGTGAAAAGAGAGACCCTGAGAAGAAGATCAATAGTGTGATTAATTTTTGGTCATTGGAACACATTTGAATAAGTTTGTAAAATATGATTAAGATCTAAATTTGGGGTGGAATTCATTATATTTGTTGGTTTTTCATGAGATTATGGCCTTAAGAAAATTAATGTCAATTATGTTGCTTGATTAATTACTCTTTATGCCTGCTTGCAAGTGAGTACCAAATTAGTTGATTTTGGTGTGCTTTTGATAAGGTATATTTATTGTCTTTCGACAACATATATGTATTATTATATGAATCATAGGAATATTTTCTATCATATTAATATGGCTTACCAAGCAACAAACCACAACAATCCATATTAGTCACATCACAGGTGACATTATCCAAAAACTTAGGTCCAAAAGAAAATAGCATAGTGCATATGTGCTTTATCTGTACATATAACCCATTATCCTTCCATCCAAGTGCATATGGATGAGGATGAGGGTTTGTTGGTAAATGCAATTGATTAAAAATGGCCTTCACAATCAAATTCTTCTACAAGCCATTGTTGACTATACAATCCACTAAAAAATCATATGTGAGGTGGGCACGAGTGACAAACAAACTATCATGCCCTCCTAAAATAGATGATGGTACATCAAAGTAACCTTATTGAGTTGGCCTTTCAGCTCTTCATAATCTTAATATTAGCATTATTAGGTCCTTGTTCTTGAGACAATTCAAACAATGATTTATTATTCTTGAATTGAAAACATTTAGATATGTCCTGACATTTTCTCTTATAATATCTACATATTTTTTCATTTTTCTTGGAATTAAAGGAAGAAGAATGATTACTTGTCGTGACATGAGGTGTGGACTTTGTGGAAGTTATTATGTGTGTGTTGAAGGAGGACGAGTGTTGTTGAAATTTGCACTTATTAGAAAACTTTTCTTCAACCAATTGTAAGTACTTTTGGATTGTAAGATTCGTCATAGATTGGCACCACGCACTTGGCATGTTGGGAAGATGGCCTGTTGATGGAGATTTTATTAACTTTTGTAGCTCACATGGCAGTGATGTTGGCCAATTCGGCTACCCTTTCAGTAAGCGTCAATGTTTCCATGGGTCATGTAGTTGTCGTTATTGATGCCAAGAAAAAAGAAACAGTAATACTATCTGTAACAATTTGATATTACAGAATCCACTTTCCCTCAAAAGGTTAAAAGTCTTCCATGCAGATTATATATATATATATATATATATATATATATATATATATATATATATATATAAGGCTTTTTGAAACAATTTCCAAATAACACATATGTTAAATGCATAAGCACAACTCGTTCTACCCCTTTACCTCATCATTTCAATCCATAATAGCACATAAACCAGTAAAATGCATCAACATTAAAAAAAAAAAGGATTAAATGATATGTGATCTGGTTAGGATTTTTACAACTCGTTCCAAGCATAAGTTTAGGGCATCCATGAAATTATTTAACTCACTTATATTCAAAGATGCTTCATATATTAGGGTTAGATCTATCAATAAAATGAGTAATGAGAAAGTAATGAGACAACTAGATCAAACCCATAACATGCCAACTAGAAAATAAATTCTTTGAAGACAAGTTAGCATACAAAACCTCAATACAAGAAGACATTCACGCAAGAAAAGAAATAGATACTCAAATAACTATTTAAGCCAAGTTTCTCATTAATCTCCAATTATTTGAAATGGATGAGGTCTCTTCCTTTTATAGTTGAAGAGCCTCCTCAAATACAATACAATAAAATGTGCTAGCTCAATTTCATGAGCTCAAAACCATTAGCTTGGTCAAAACCATGGTAAAATACAACAGATAGTGTAATAAATCCCTCAAAGAGCTCCAAGAGTAAAATGGTCGTCGCAATGGTCCAAAATACTATAATAAAGCCACACGTATGGGCTAGAGGGAGATGAAGGAGGTGCTTCCCTCAATAAAGTGCCATCATCAAAGGAGAAGATCCATAGAAAAGTCAAACATGGTCCAAATAACTCCAACGTCCTCTAGTCAACATCCTCAAACTAAGGAATGGTCCAATTGTATGATAAAAAACCAAAAGTAATGACATCACCCCTCACATGTCTGAACCATCCAAGACAAAAATTCAAGATAGATGGAACATGTGGCCTCCTCTAGGTGGGTGCTCCTTAAGTAATCAACAATATAATGATGCCATGTCATCACATGGTCCAAATAACAACCTCTAACCACTTACATAATCTATAACCAACTCCTCCAATGCATTAATAACTCCCATGTGTGGTCTAAGAAAAATAAATGATGCATGAGTGTGAATGCAACACAACTAAGCAACGATAATGAATGTGAGTTTTCCACATGGCATGTGAAATGACATGGCATCCATGTCATGGCTCAATGCATTGTCATGGATCTGAATGCAGTGACATGTATCCCAATGTGGTACAAAAATCCCAAGGCAAATGTCATGGATCCCAAAGTTTGTAGATATGGTCATATATAAGTACATAGATCCCAATGCGTTGTCACATATCTTGAGGCATGCTACATGTATCCCAATGCACAATACCCACTTCAAGTGATGGGTCTAGCCTCTTAGCAAGCCATTAAATGGTAGTGTTAACACTTACTTTGTTCTACATTGTTTTATTCCTCATTCATTCCTCATTGTCATTTCAAATTTAGTATAAGTTGTAAATATTTAGCATTTTATTGTTAAAGGTTTGATAGCTTATCTTAAAGGGATTAAAATAATGTTAGTTTTGTGAGAGGGGGACAAAAGGAATTACACACATGTTTAAATGATTTCTTGATGACATCACATGGCTTCAAATCTTTTCATTTGAGCCATAAGTCATGTCAGCATCCTTTCTTTATGATTATTTAACTTAGTAGCCTGCAGATTCAAAGTCTAATCCTCCTAAGAAAGCTAAAGAGACAAATATGACCGAGCGCTACAAGAACTTCCACATGTCATTGGTCATGATAATTTCAAGTACTTTGGAGAGTCGTGGGAGGTGTGGTTTGTACTGCAAAGTTCATGAATATGCAAAGCAGTTAGCAAGTACTTGTTGTCGGCCATAGCATGTGAATATGGGTAGTCTTTTCTACACGTCAGTTGTCCAGGAGGTTACACGGATGAGATTTTTCAAACAACATATTTTAAAAATTGGTGCATCGTTCGTTACCTACAGCGGTTGGTTGGTTTGAATTGGCACTCACACAACAAACAAATCCCCTATTATTCTCATTACACAACAAACAAATCCCTTCTTTGTAGCCAAGAGTCTAGTCTTTTGGTCGTAGTTGTGCATATGGGAAAGGGATGACACGTGAATAGGAAAGAAACCGAAGGGCCTAAGATCATATAAGCTTATGAAGATAGTCGCCACATTTTCGATCAGGTAGGTTGGTATGTTTTCTGCATGAAGTTCGATGGTCATCATTACGCTATATCTAGGGCTTTTGCTAAGAGTTTTAATGGACAATGGGCCCATGTTGAAAACTTGCTCATGTAGGTTACAGAGGATTCCATAGCAGTTTCTTGCAACCTCCCAACTGATGGAAAAAGATGGTTTAAAAATAAACTGATTACAGGAGGAGATGTAAACCAGTTTTCGAAACCCGAACACAGAGACCCTAATTGGAACAAAGGCATTCTCGAGGATTGGATTGCTAACAAATCGATGGAAGCCTTTCTCATACTTAAAAGATTCATCACTTGTGAGGGGTGCTACTCTGTCGTGTTTCTATTTCATTTATGATTTCTGCTTCATTTGGCAGGAATTAAAAGGATGAATCTTCAATATTATTTCTTGAGGGATCTCAACAACATGGCTATGAAGGTCCAAGATAACCCCAAAACCCCTCCTCACAGAATCTATCATCAAGGCTTGATCAAATTAATTGTCAAGGCCGAGCTGGGGAAATTGCATAAGACTTGGGACCAATATTTAATCCAGTCGGGTTTTGAAAATGAATTTCATCCTCCTGTTGTAAAATCACATGAGAAGATTGCTAAGCCTAAACAAGGAACTTCATCTAGTGCTAGTCAACCAACCACTTCAAAGAAGAGAAAGAGAGCAGATTTTGTTAAGACTCCAGATGAACCTGTGGAAGCTCCTCCAACTAGCCAACAAGCAGATGCAAGGTCTTCCCGCATCCTAGGTGAAGGTAAGCACCCTTTTCCTTTTGCATAGAAGAAGTCAAAGACATGTTAAACCTAGGGTACTGGGAGAGGATAAAAAACCTGAGACAACAGAGAAATCGGCAGAGCCTGTACAGCCTAAAGACCATCCCCCAAAGGTCATTTCTCCTAGCTTAAGCTCCTCTGAAGAAGATGTTTCTCAATATAAAATTGTAATACGAAAGAGGGGCACCAGGCCTCAAAATAAGTTCAAGTTAAAGTCTAAAGTAGTGTATAAACCTGTTATCACGGAGAAGGTCATCATCATCGATGAAGAGGCTATTAAAGATATGGGAAAGTTATCTATAAGGAGGAAAACCCATGTCACTAAGCCAGAGAAGAATAAATTCAAGAAGGGTAGTCTAATCATAAATAAAAATACCATCACTGGAAAAAACAAAGTTCCTACCCAGAAACAGGGTAAGAAGGATATGAAAATCCCAAACCCTAAGATTGGATCTGAAGGGAATGAGCCTAAAAGAATGAAAACCCGATCTTAATCTAAGAATACCAGAAAGAATAGCTTAGAATTGTTGGTAGGAGAATCTTCTTCAATCTTGCATAGAAATATATCAATTTAAAAATACCACCTCCAAGATAAATCCAATTTTGAGATTAAAAATAATGGATGATGGAAAAATCTTTTTGTTCCCTGTGTCTAAGGTATCATGCTCTTTTTGGCTATGTCCAGCTACAACCCAACCAAAGGAATGATTTTAAAACATGCATAATTGGTTTTTTGGAAGGTCGCTACAGGAAGTTCCCGCAGTCACACACATGAAAACAGGGTTGCTACAGGAACACCTGTAGCGGCTGATTTTGTTGCTTAACTTGCCTAGTTTCATATTTTTGTAACAAAATAAGGTTGTACCTATGCTAGCATATTATGGAGCATGTCATGAAGCTATACACATTTTTTGGATCTAAAAGCTATATCGGGATATGAAGATTAATCCAGATTAGTCACCTGTGTTGAGTTGTCAAAGGCTGGTTTCAAGTGGAGCATTGAAGATTGGATATATGTGGGAAAGATAAAGATGAAGCAGTAGTGTCATCATTCGAATGTAAAACAAGTCAAATCAAAGAGATGTTATAGAAGGATGTTGCCTTGATTTTAGGAACTTTTTTGTAAACTGTTATTATTTGGTATATCAACAGTTAGAAACTTAAATTCATCTTGAGTTTTTGTAGAGATTTGTTTTGAGGTGTCCCTGATTCTCAGGATTGACCATAAGTACATGTAACCCATTTGAAACATTATATATTAATTGATGTAAAATAAGAAGGGGTTGGATCCCTTTTTCCTAAAAGACTTTATCTTATACAACTATTTGGATCGACTTTATCTGTGTAAAGATTTCAATGGTTAATGAAGTCATTAGTTGGTGTGTATCATTCTCTTTTGTTTCTCATCTCTGATTCCTTATCTTGAACACATTATTACTATTACATGTTTATATGGTTGTATGTATGTGCTGAGAGGATTTCCTATTTTTATAGTGCAGTCTTCACCACATGTGTGTTTAAGATCTTTTAAATCTGATTCAGGAAGGATTTTTGGGTTTAAGATTTATTCTTCTACTGGTTTATTATATCAAATAACATATGGTTATCAGTTTTGTTTCATTTATTCTTCTTCAACATATACCCTACTCTCACTTGACTCAACTAAGGTTTTGTTTACCTGATCTGTTGCACATAGAGAAGAGGTCTTGATAGTTTATCCATTAAGCCCCTTTTAAGATCAAGAATGTGATCCTCCCACCTCTTTAAAATTATTTGATTTTAACTTTCGAAATAAGATGTACTAGGATTGATCCTAAGGCAGTCTAGGAACAACTTCTAGTGCTAACAGGTAGCACTTGGTGACATCTCTTAACACAACATATCAAGTAGAGGTTAGTTTTAATACTTTCCTAAGTCTTACCAAGGGGAACAATATTAATCTGTATACATGCAACAAGTCCTAGGATAACCCATATTTCCTAAGTACCTATGTGAAAGATAGGAAATAATGAGTAATAATGATGAAAGGGAAGGGGGAATGAGTTCATGTAATGACCCTCAAAGTCTTAAACATGCATAAGTCATGTTATTCATTCATTCATATAGATTTATTTAGGTAGGATTTTTACACATAATAGCCTTCTAGAGGGAGCTTAGCATTGAGTTACCATCATCGACATTGTTTCTTACTAGCCCTTTAAGTCTTTTTCTCTAAATTTTTAGTTTATCGAACAAGTCCCTTTTATTTAGATATTCATAGACAAACCAAGGACTAGGGGCATTAGCCTCATAGCGAGAGGGCATTGCTCAAGCTTTATATTTGGATCTTAATTTTAGCTCTTCAACTCTTAGCCTTAATGGCTTTAATGATTTAAGCTTTTGTCATTTGACCTTCCTTTTGACCTTTGAGAAATCATACATGACCAAGATACAAATTTATATGGATGAAATGAACAACACTCGAGAGGTGGAAAATGGTTAGCATGGTTGGGATATCGACAAAGCTATCTAACCTAAGCATCCAGTGGTATAGGTTAACTCAATAAATGACACACTTATAATAGAAAACATGTTCCCCAAGGTACTATGAGGCAAGTAATAAAACCTTGTAATGTTATGAAGTGCCACTAGACATCATTAGGTGTTTACCACTTTACAACAAGCTAAGAAGTTATATCAACACATCAAATAAATATTTATATATGGAATTTCGAATGAAGCATACCAGAACCATACCACAATGCATGTGTCATCTGAGGAATGAGAATGAAAGTGAGTTACACCAGAGTTGGGCTAGCACGATCATATATATGGTAGATCAAGAGAAACTTTAGCTAGATCTGGCAAAGATGAGCATGACACCTCATGCAAGAAACAACATGACACCCTTGTGAGGGTATCCAAAAAGTTGTCACCCCTAATAGGGTAACACCTATAAAATATTTTCCTCGTCCTACTTTACTTTCATGGAATATATTCTAATCATAACTCCCATACTATCGTTTTTTAGGAGCTTTTCCATTCTTAGAGAGCTGATGACCTAATAAGGTGTGGATTTTAACCCTTTGAGTTCATATTGAATTCCTTCCAATTCAAATATCATGAATAATTCCTTATAGTTTGTAGAAAATGTACCTAATGTTCTCAACCATTGAATCTCAAAAACATCTACTCCTCCAATGAGAATGGCATACATTGGGCTTTCTAAGTTATATTCTCCCATACTAAATTTAATGTTGTGGCATTTCCCTACACAAACAATATTCCCCCCATTAGCAACAAAAGATTGAAAATTTGTCATTGGATACACAAAACAATTGAGGCACACTACTAAACTTTTATTAATGAAGTTATGGGTACTACCCGATTCAATAAGCACTATGACCTTTTGCTTCTTAATGTATCGTGCAATCTTAAGGGTTTGAGGTGCTGACAAACCTGCCAATGCGTGAACAAATATTTCACACGCGTCAATGTTGTGAATAATTTCTACATATTTTTCTTGCTCTTTTAAGTTTACAAGTTCTTCCTCAACCATTTTTTCAAATGACTCAATTTCCTCTTCATCGTTATTCTCCAAGGTGAACAGTTTTGTTTCTTTACATTCATGCATTTTTTCCAATTTTCCATTACAACCAAAGCATAGTCATTTTTCTCTTCTTTCCTCCATTTCCTTTTGTGATATTTGAGTAGGTTGAGGTAGGGTTTCCCTGTGAGCCCTAAATTGATCTTTGATTCCTACATATGTTCTAGTGGTAGACTTGTGTGCAGCCTTATTCTTGGCTTGAATATCACGAGTAAATTGCATAGCCTCCATAATATTTTTATGGTCTTTTAATTAAAACTCATGTTTAATATCTTCTTTTACTCCACCCATGTAAGATTACAATAGATGTTCATCTCTTATGTTATACACATGTGTGGAAAACAACTAAAATTCTGAATTATAATCTTCAATATCACCTAAGTGCTTGATTCTTGTCAATTGACTAAAGTAGTCTCGTTCCCAAACTTTTCTATATTGTGATTCCAAGTATCTTGTAAATAAACTCCAAGTAAGTATGATGGGTTAGCTATAGTGGATGAGTGTTGTGGTTATAAAGCAAGAGGTATTGGGGTCAAGCCCCAACCAAATATATTGTAGAGATTGTTGGGCCTCACTTGATGTCCCCACCGAGTTAGGTC
>JASDQU010100775.1:8087-23858 GCA_032191745.1 Picea mariana
CCTTGAAATAGGTGTGGAGAGGAAAATATTCAAGGCAGATTAAACAAACACAAGAGTATGTGATAGGGATTGTCAGAGTCCAATTTCCTAAGAGTCAGTGTGGACCCCCCTCTAACACAAGGGCTAAACATGAGGTTGTATGAGGAAAGGTAGAGGATAAAACCCCTCCAAAGCCGGATCGAGCATAGTGGGGATTGTATATTAAGGGTTGTTCTTAGGATTTACGTTGATCACATTTGACTATGGAGACTCATGGACCTCTAATCCGTTCGAGATCCTCATTTTTCTTCTAGACCATTTTCCTTTAGTACCCTTGAAAGGCTTCAGACTTTGTTATCCTCCTCATTACGATCAGCCCGATTGTCGACTGTACCTGCTTAGTGAATGACTACAAGTTGGAAACCTAGTTGCTTGTTTTTAGGGAATTACATGGGTGACTATGGGGGTATACCATGGTACTTAGGGAAAACGTTGGATCTCACTTTGCAGAGTATACCCAGAGGGCATTTCCATGTTCGAGTTACACTTTCACCGGTAAGTTTCTCTAGTGACGATTGGCGTAAATGTTCTTCCTTACAGTTAGTTGTTTTCTTGATTTTATGTTAGGAACATTTTAGTGCATGCTCTTTGTTTCATTATAGATTAACATTAGAGTGTTGCTTTATCATTTCACAAGGCGGAATATCAACAGCTCTGTCATTCGCATAGGATTTAGGGCCTACTACCAGTTACTTTGGAGCCACCTCCGCCACCACTGAGGCACATGCTAGATCAAGAGGGTTCATTTGAAGCGACCAAGACACAGGAAACTATACTCGAGCAAGATACTAGAGAATATTTTCTTGCATCGGAGGAGTCCACCATTTCTAACCTCAAATTTGAAGGCTTCAGGCCTGCAAACCCTCCAATCACTGACTTATTAGCGTTGCTTCTTATTCAGATAGTCCCTCCTAAGGTGAATTCACCTGAATGTCAATTTTTTAGATGAACACTGATGGAATCAACTAGTGCTACCTCTTCTGGGATTCCTCATACTCCCATATCGACTTCTGCAGGAGGGGGTGTCATGCCTACCTCCCTACCTACACCTATCAGGACTACGACTGTCCAGACATCAACTACTTCGGGCAGTGGAACAGTCCCATAAATGACTATGACCATTTTTCCTTCTATCCAGAACATATCTGGTGCTCCCTTTTCATATTTGATGTCGAATTTCGACTCTAGTTTGATCTTAACCTACTCTAGTCTACAAACTATTGGTCTGGGGGAAGGGATATATAATGATCCCTTACAAAGATATATCATGGGAACCACTTCGCCATTTAACGCTTTCCCATATGGTGGGGATCATAGCCCTCCTCCATACCCTTCACTCGGAGGCACTTTCCAGCAGCCAATCATAATTAATACCAGCTCTAGTTTTTTCAATGGGGGGAGTCTTGGACCTCAATCCTATATGACTCCGTAGGTTCTATTCCTTTTTATTTTTTTCGTTCATTTGGAAATAATGATTTCTCATTGTCTTCTTTCTCGGTAGGGGGAAACCCCATCTTTGGTCAACCAAACCCTATGCAAGGCTTCCTTCCTTCACAGGGAGTGATGAAAAAAGTTTACTCCTCACAAGGTCTTGGAAATCCATGGCAGGGATCGTTTCCTTCGCAAGGGATGTCGATCAGAGGAAACCCCTCCCACACTTAGTGGAACTCTGGGATGATTTCAGTACCTATACCAAGAGGGTTGGTTGGGGGCATCCCCAACCAAGGTCCTTGGAGTACCATGTAGGGAGAAATCCTTACACAAGGTATGCCATCCGAATACGAGAATCAATTGACGATGCAAAATCAAGCGCAAACTCCTTTTATGGGTAAGGGATACCATGGTTTCTACCAAAACCATTTCCAGCAGACAAACTATTCCTGGCAACCTAGTGCCAGTCAAAATCTAGGCCCCTCTTTTCCTTTGAATCCACCACAACCTAGACTACCTTTCCTAGAAATTTTGCATTTTCTAGACTTGTCGAGGTTGTTCAATGACCCATGCCAACTAATTTTCCCTTAGACATCCCTAAGTTTGAAGGAAATACTGGCAAAGATCCAAGTGATCATGTTACAACATTTGATTTATGGTGCTCATCCAACTTGTTAAAGGATGACTCTGTTCAATTGAATTTGTTTCAACACACTCTTATAGGGGGTGCCACAGAGTGGTATATCGAGCTTGATAGCTTGAAGTAAGCTTAATTTAATGACCTAGATATGGTTTTCTTAAACCATTTCCAGTTATCGGTAAGATACAATGCCGACACTGAGTTGTTGGCCAACTTTGAGAAAAAACAAGTCGTCCATATCTCGGATCACATCTGAGAATGGTGTCAAAGAAAGATATTGATCACAGTTAAGGTCCTTCTTGCATTTTTTCTCAAGTGGTTCCTAAATTCCTTGGTGCCTTGCGTATCCAAAGACATCGTGACATCTAGGGTTTTTTCTGAAGAAGAAGCTATCATGAGAGCCTAGCAACTGGAGTTGATTTACTCTCAATCTGGTATGTTGTATGAGATCCTTCTAGATGCACCATGGTTGAATTTCGACTAGACCAAATAGAAGTTTGGGTCTCACATCGATGGCATAATAGGCTCAAAAAAGTGAAATCCCACATGTTAGTTGACTAATCAGTTACCACAGTGATCGATTCAACAGACCGTGGCTAGCCAAACTCCTAGTTCGGCTGCCCCCGTAACCCAAACATCAAATGTACACAGTGTTCAATCGACGAATCTCAAGGGTAACAAAAAATCCGAGGGAAAGAGGAAATCTAAAAACAAGAAGGGTAAGAGGGATAAGAAGGTTATGGATGATGTTGGAGAGGGAACAAATAAAAAGAGGAAGGAAAATTTTCTATGTAATCTTTGCACAGATGACCACTTGACTGACCGATGCCCTCAGCTTGAGGAAGCCCAAAATATATTGGCACAACAACATCCTGCCTTGTTAACCAACCCTTTTCCACAAGGGAAAAATATGGCTCAATATTTCTCATCCACGAATGTGCTTGGGGGAAATTAGGGAGCCCTCGCTCCTAATTCTAACAACAGAGACGCAAAAATTTATATGATGATATTTGATTCTCATCTGCAGACCAGGGCTCATAATACGGAATGCCATAATCTATTGATAAGCGAAAAGAAGCCTCCGACCCATCGCCTCCTCTTCAAATTGAGAAGATTGTGGTAGAAACTATGATTGACATCCCTAAGGGTGTGTTTAAAAAGGATTCTCACAACCTGAACACAAGGGATGCTCATAATTAATTCATCATGGAGGATCTGGAACAAACGCCTTGTGCAATGTCTACTTTCGAAGTCCTCTTGGGAGTTTCTCCTCACAGAGGAAAACATTGTTGTCTTCCTTGGGAGTGACCAAGACTACTAACTCGAGAATGATTGTTTTTGACCCTATAGATTATAAACCTCATCTTGATTACCACGTTTCTTTTTAGATAGTAGTGGTGTATTGCACGAAATCACTGACATGGAACATTTTTCGTACGATGGTTGATGATGATGCCTCGAATTGCGTGATGTTGTTGGAATGTTGGAAGGCCATTGGCCACCTAGACTTGTCTCTGTCGCCCACATTGTTAACCATGTTTTATGGTCAATTTTTAGACCACATGAAATAATTTCCTCCTTCCTTGTGTAGTTGGAGGGAAAAACTGTGTGTGTTGAGGTAGAAGTAGTCGATGCGCCTCTCGACTATAATATTTTGTTAGGGTGGAGTTGGACCTATTCTATGAAAATGGTTGCATCCACCATTTTTTGAGTCTTATGTTTTCCTCACGAAGGCTGGATCATAACCATTGATCAATTATCCTTCTCCCATCATGACCCTTCATCGGGGGCATCCACGGTCTCGATGATTGATAAGCCACAACCATGTACCATCAACTTAGGTGTTGTATTGTTTCCATATTTAATCGGGACTTTTGATTATACATCGTCTGCCAATGATGTTAAATTTATTTCATTTTTCCCTAAACATCCAAAGGCTATGATCCTTCAATTCACTTCGTTTAGAATGAGTTAATTTAATGACCCGTGGATTTTACCTTCCCCATCAGCTTCGATGGAAGGGGTAGGGAACCCTGGAATGGATATGCCCTTATCCACTATTGAGGTTACATAGAATATTGTCCAAAAATTCTCGACCAACTATGATCTATCTCCCCCACAGGAGCTAGATCTCATTCTTGAGCCTATTTGGGCTAAAGACTCTCTCACCACTCACAATCCTTTGGACTTATTCTTACCCTCTGAAAAGGCGATTTTGGAGGCAATGACTAGTCCAGATAGACCTTGGGACAATCTTCACCATAGATCTTATTTCTTACCTGAGTTGTGAGAGTAGAGGCAAGAAAGTTCACTGTGATCATGAATGGAGATGCCCATTGTCCTATTAACCCTCTGGCCATGTATGAAATCTATGCCAAGGGAAACATGACAAGTATAAATGAAACAATTCCTATCGACATCTCTAGAACCTCTGGCGTCGTGGAAAACGTCTTCGTCAGAGCAAATTGTTCCCCCGAAGAGATTAAGATCTATACTGAATTATAAAAAGTGTTTTGCGACGTATTTTCCCAGTCTTATGTGGAGATTCTAGGAATTGACCCACGTATAGTTGAACACGAGATCACAACTTACCCCGATGTTAAGCTTTTCCAACAAAAGCTTCACCTAATCAATCCTCACAAGGTAGCAACGATCAAGGCTGAGGTAGAGAAACGTATCAAGGATGGTTTCATCTATCCAGTGAAATTGATAGAATGGGTCTCGAACCCTGTTCCTGTCAACAAAAAACAAGGTATGATCCATGTTTGTATGGACTTTTGTGATCTGAACAAAGCTTTCTTGAAAAATAATTTTCCAACCCCATTCATTAACCAAATTTTCAATGAATGTGCGGGTTGTGAGGTTATTTATTTTATGGATGGTTTTTTTGGGTACAACCATATTCAGATCAAGCCCAAGGACCAACATAAAATGATGTTTATATGTCCTTGGGGAACATTCACATACATGAAAATTCATTTTGGCCTTAAGAATGCTAGAGCCACTTTTCAGCAGACCATGTCATTTGCCTTCCACGACCTCAAACACATAGTTGAGGGGCATCTTGATGATTTTACATCACTTTCTTGTAAGAGATCTGATCATCCCACCCATTTATGACTTATCTTTGAGAGGTGTTGCTACTATCAGATTCACCTTAATCCAAATAAGTGTAGTTTTTTCATAACATCTGGTCGCTTGTTAGGTTTTATCATGTCAACTAAAAGGATCATGGTCAATCCTATGAAGGTTGAGGAAATAGTTCAATTTCCTCCCCCGTGCACAATCCCCCAACTTCAAAGTCTACAGAGGAAAGCCAACTTTCTTCATTGTTTTGTTTCCAACTATGCCAAGATTACTAAAGGGTTTATGCATCTCTTGAAGAAAGGGGTCCCATTATGTTGGGATGAAGCACCTCAACACTCTTTTGAAACGTTGAAACATTGTCTGACGTCTTCTCTTCTGCTCAGTTCTCCAGATTATAACAATGATTTCTTGTTATATTTGGCTATCACAGAGTCTACTATTGGCATGGTCTTGGTCCAAGAAGATGACACACTCAAAGAGCATGTTATCTACTATCTTAGTCGAGGCTTGGTAGGACTAGAAATCAATTACAACCATGTTGAGAAACTTTCTTTGGCAGTTGTTCATGCTGTCCAACGGTTCCTTCATTACATATTACTTCTCAAGAAAACCGTCATAACTTTCATGAACCCTTTTCAAAATTTGTTAACACGATGGGTCATCAACAGGAAAATCAGTCGATGGATAGTCATCCGACAATAATTTGACTTGGATTTTGTTTCAGCGAAGTCTAAAAATCCCTTGGTCTTTGTTGAACTAATTTTGGAACATTCGGTCGAGAGTGGTAATGATTTTCCTGAAGAGTCACTAATCAATGGGGATCTTTTTCTTATTTCATCTTCAAATGCTTGGTTTGGAGATATATTTGTGTATCTTCAAAATTTGAAGTGCCCTTCTTCTTCTTCTCACGATGAGCGTCGAAGAATATGCCATCAAGAACATAACTATTTTATCATCAATGATACTTTATATTATCGAGGAGTGGATTGTATTCTCCTTTTTTGTCTCACTCACGAAGAGGTAGATCTTGTGTGGAATGAATGTTACACTGGAACATGTGGCGGTCACCTGTCTGGGTCAGAAACATCCTAGAATATTCTTCGCGCTGGATACTTTCGGCCCTCATTAATTAAATATTGTGTAGAGGCAGGGAATAAGTGTCACCCATGCCATATCTTCTCTTAGAATATGCGAGCACACCCTGCTCCCATGTTTCCAGTTATTGCTATTGGTCCCTTCACCAAGTGGAGGATTGATTTTAGTACATGCCACTTGACTTCATCTAGGGGGAATCACTATATCATCGTAGTAGTAGACTACTTTACTAAGTGGGTCGAGGATATGCCTACATTTAGACATGATGGAGAAATAACTACACTTTTTGTTTTTAACCAGATTGTAGCTAGGTTCGGTATTATGAAGGAGATTGTCACAGACCATGGTGGTCACTTCCAGAACAATATGATGTCCGAGTTAACATAAAAACTGGGGTTTAAGAAATAACATTCGTCACCTTACTACCCACAGGAGAATGGTCAAGTGGAGGTTGTTAATAAGTCTCTCAAGACTATTCTTCAATAGATGATCAATTTGGCTAAGTCGAATTGGCATTTGATGTTGTACTCAACACTTTGGGTTTATCAAACCTTTTCCAAGATTGCTACCATTTTTTCTCCTTTCCAACTCATTTACCATTTGGAGGCAGTCTTTCCCATAGAGTGCCAAATCCCTTCTCTAAATTTGGTAGTGGAACTCCTCCCTGACACTACTCCACTTGAAGAGCATCTTCTATATCTCGAGCAACTTGATGAGTAGTGTCGAGATGCATCCTTGGCCAATGAGACTCACAACAAATGTGTTAAGTGTCAATATGATTGTTTTGTCCACCCTAAAATTTTCTCCAAAGGCGTTCTTGTCCTAGTCTATGACCAAGATAAAGATCCCTCGAGGGCAGGAAAATTCAAACCCATGTGGTTTAGACCATTCACTGCTAAGAAATTTTTAGAAAAGGGCATCTATAAACTGGTTTATTTTGAGGGTAATGTTTTATCAGAGCCTATAAATGGGCTCTAAATTAAGAAGTATTATGCTTAGATCAGTCACCTAGGAGTGACTTCTTGTATAAAATGTATATCTTTATTTATACATTTTTTTCTTTTTGTTTTATGGATGTGTAGTTTACTGTGTTTCTTTTCATTGATCCAAATGTCAAGTGAATCTGAGGTCTATATTGGGTTCACAAATGGTGCTATCCAACAAACTTAGAGGCTTAATTTCGCAGATTGGGTGATCTTCATGCCCTTTGGCCAGTTGATGTCTTCTGGAGGTATTTTTCTGGGTGAAGCAATCAATAATGTTGCAGATTACAATGTCATAATAGAATTATTGTGTGATGCCTTGTCACATGGTATTTCTCACCCCTGGTTCTATCTAGATTCTCAACTGGCCATGTCTCAGTTAAATGGAATATACCGTGTCTATGATCCCACCCTTCACCGATGATTCCTTAGGGTACATCTCTTAGAACTCTATTTTGATTATATTACTTATATTCATGTTCCTAGGAGAGCTAATCAACTCACTGATACATTGGCTAATCATGTATTAGATTGGAATATTTCTCACACATAAAAGTAAAAGCACACACATACGTGCATATGTAAATACATTTGTACAAAATGTTTTATCCATAAGGAAACAATATGTATATATAATAATGTGTCCAAAAAATAATGTCATAAGTACAAAAGTGGGCCATAAAGCCTCAAATAGAGTCAGCATACATTGTTGGGCTCAATCCCTCACTACATAAGAGAGTACAAAAAGGTTCCCTTGACACATATGCGGTCCAGTGCTAGCTATGGCCTAGGCATGTTGGCCCTAGTATAATGAACTACGGTGTTCACAAGACGCTAGAACAACAGAACCCAAGTTCTGGGTACCCCTACAATATCCATTTGCATGGACAGGGGAATGCCCTCTATCTATGCCATCCACACTGCATGAGTGAGAGATGTCAAGTTCCTCTCTACTCATCGCAATACTCTCTAATCCTCTCTGGTTGGTGGTCCTCCCACGGCTGGTGGTCCTCTTGTTGTTTTTGGTTTGACATCCACTCAAGGATGATGCCTGGTCCTGGTGAAGTCGGTTGGTCATACCGGTCCCACATATGTATATAACAGATCACTGAATTACTTCTTTGACGTTACCATAAAAAGGATAATATTTAAAAAATTGAAAATAAAATAACTATAAAAGCTCCTCACTAGGGGGCATAGGCATATCAAGATCCCTAAGGAAACTGATCCCTGTGTAGGGGTAGTCCTCGATCATAGGAATTTGATTGGCCCACCAATCAAAACATTTGTCATTGAAGGCCTCCTGTACTCTCCCTGCACCCTGTCAAGGAAAAAAATATGCCCACCTGCATAATGCCGAAAAGGAGGCAATATGGGCTCGTATTGTTTCTCACGGGCTAAGGCTTGGAACTCTCTCGAAAAATAAAGAGCACATCACGGTACCAAATATGAAGTTCTTGTTTGTTCTTCTTCGACAGTTAGTTAGTTGTTTCTTAATATATGTGAGCATTGTAGTGCTCCAGTCAAAGATGGTGGAATCTAGACACTAAGTCACGCAATGCATCTGTGCACGTGAAGCCTGATGAAGTGTTGTAGATCCCATGATTCATCCAAAATCATGTAAATTACTATCCAAATGTTGAATCTTGTGATATTATGAATTGGCACCTAAGATCCTACTTTCTTAGTTCCAGCCTCTCAGTACATGCTAATGCAATCTTCTATGTTGTGTGGTCCTGGAGGAAATGTCCTCAAGTTAACCGGTTTCCCCCTTCTGTAGAGGTCGGTAAAAAATTATATATCCTCAGTCGTCAGAGTCAATGATTGGCCATCTAACATGAAGGCCTCTACATCTAGTTGCCAATACTCTATCAAATGGTTTAGTAACTTGGGTTGTGCCCTCATGAATGGACACTGAAATAACTTCCACATACCACACTGCTTGAGCATGACAATGGCCCCTATATCCTCCTCTACCAAGACATCTAACTCCTCATGTTCTCTCTCTTGCTAGTTATCATACATCCTGTTGCATAAACGTTTATGAGTTTAGTCCCTTGTTTCATATTTTTTCAAATCTTAAAGAGATGTACACAGGTATTCTTTAAGACAACCACGTATGTATGCAGGCTAAGTGTTATTTGGCCCACGTACATATGGGTGTTGAGCATGGACAACCCATGTACACGCAAACCCAACCTTTTTACTAGGGAACACAACATCTAAAAAATTAAATGGACAATAAATGATTAATGGAAAGGATGAGAGAGGTCATTTGTACTTAGTTGGTTCAATTTTGAATATCTTTCGTCCATTGTAGCTCCTCAAATTCACGTTTTAAATAAGAGGGTTTTTTGGTTTTTTGGGTATTTTCCAATTTCCAATGGTTAAAATGAGTTGTCCACCCCTATTTATAGACTTTTTTGGCTCTTTTTTCCCCATTTTGGTCCTTTTTTTTCCTATTCTTGGCTCAATGGGTACTTGAGTTTCTTTTTGAGAGATATTTGGGATGCTATTATGAAATTTTTCTTTTGATTTGGTGTTTTTATGAAATGGGTTACACCCACATCATCACGTGGTAAAGTTGGTTTTCAACATTTTCATATAGGTTAGGTTCTAATCACCTTTCATATTGCATATTGTTGAATTTTTCTGCTTTATCATAGGATCAATCCAATCGAAGTGTGGCAGAAGACCTTCTATGTTTCTTTAGAAGTGTCATAATTAGGTGGTAGCACCTTCCTCTACATGGATGACCTAGGTAGATCCTTTGTTTCATTTTGGAATCTATGCTATGATTTGTTTCCATATGCTTGGGAGTCCTTTTAGTACCACCATGACTGTGTGTCAAAGCCCCATTCTTCTTCATCTTTTCTGGCTCATACCCAAGGGACTCCTCAAGAGCATGGTTTGTTGTCTTTCAAGTTTGCTTAAACTTTGAAAGAAACATCCAACAAGAGATTATTTATTATTTTCGGTATCATTTGTATTACTTAAGAAAAAAATCCCCCCCTGGAGTCTTCTTTAAGCCCTTTTGAGACTCTCTAAATTTGAAAATATTGTTGAGCGATCTTATTGCCCTTCAAGCTCATCAAACTAAAATTTGAAGGCACATGTGTCCAGTGGTAGTTTGTCCCTTTTTCAGTCTAGAAGATTAATTTATGAATAAAGGTATTCCCTATGATCTTCGGTTCACTGGGAGAGTATTCTCAGGCATAATTTTAACCCTTTTCCAGGTCTAAGGGACTAAATTTTTGAAAAAGGGTAATTCTCCCTAGTTTTGGTTTATTTATTTTTCGGGCCTTGAAGATTATCTATGAAAAAGGAACCCCCTCAGAGTCCATAGTTAATATCTTTTTAGACTCCCTAAATATGAAAATATCACAGAGTGATCTTGTTCCGTTCACACTCATTAATTGGTCCAAAAGGAATATCTATTTGACATAAGTTTAACGTTTTTTTCGACCAATAGATTATCCAGGAAAAAGGTATGCCTCGAGAGACATGTCTCGTCGGGAGAGTTCTCCTAAGTTATATTTTATACTTTTTCGGGCTAAGGGGACTAAATTTAGAAAAAGGCTGTGAGTTCATAGTTAATCTCTTTTCAGACTTCTTAAAATTGAAAACATAACTGAGTGATCTTGTCTTGGTCACACTCATTAAAATGATTTTGAAGAGACGTCCTTTTGGTATAAGTTTAACCCTCTGGAGTCTTCTTTTAGTGTTTTCCAAACTCTCTAAATGTGAAAAACCACCGAGCTTACCTTCTCTGGGCTCATAACACTTCACATGGAAGGAGTCTTTTTGTGCCATCCTTAATCACATTGCATGTATCATCTTTACATATTTGTTCTAATTTCATTTTCATGTTGCTATTAACCGAATCTTCAAAGCATTCCTTAAATGAAAGCCTTGAAACACTTTTTTCCCATGCGATCTGACACCTTGACCCATGGAGGAATTTTCTCGAGTGTCCTTATCCTGAAAATGTCTCCTTGCACCGAGCATCAATATGTTCCATGTGCTTGGAACTAGTTTTCTTTCCCACGACACTTATTCCTCCTTTGTAACATAACATTCTTTTATTCTTTTTCAAGCTTGTTAAAAATTTGAAAAACAAAAAGAAAAACAAATATTCCAAAAAGAGGGGACGGGATATACATTCTTTTTCATCGGAAAAAAGATAGTCACCCATGGACAAAGAACATCCTTTTGTTTGTTCTCCAAGCATTGGGATCTAGTATGACCTTAGAAATTTGTTATCATTACATAGAGTCGTGACCTCCTCTATTTGGTTACTCTTCCAAACATATGGAGAGTTTGTGGTGCCTCATACGTCACATAATTATGTCAATAATACGCTACCTGAGCCTCATCATTTTGTCATGATTTTTTCCAAGGGAAGTTTTATTGAACCCGAGTCAGTCATTATACAGTTAATATCTTGTCTTTCATGAGTCAACCATCCCAAGAGTCCAGTCAATTTCAGATTCAGAATCAATGAAGTTATGTGCCTGATGATCGAGATCCTCTAGTGTTTCCCTAACGACATGTCAAAGACCTCAGAGTAGTGAGTCTCACACTCCTATTGTACTCCTACCTGACTTTTTGAATATCTTGAAGTTGTTTCTTGAGCTATGAAATTCTCATCTCCAGCCACAAGTGTCAATGCTTCCTGAAGATGCATATCATATTGTACTTGTATATCATAAGATTATTTTCACATGTAGATCCGTTGTGTATTGTTTGCGACTACACTTTATATAGACATTCATATTTGTATCGTAGTCATGATTACTATATATATGACATGGATCTACAGTGTAATTGATTAGTATCCATTCTTAGTTCATCACGAGCATGTGTATGCTTGCCTCGGAGAGATTATTATTATTTTCTAGATGACATGCTCATGAACACTCTTCTCGGGCTCACTTAACTTTGTGCCTTCCCACCATGTAAATATATTCTAATGTAATTTTTACATCAGTTTCTCTTTTGACCTCACGCATTAGGGGGAATCTATTATAGTCCAAAAATGCCACATATGTGCATCCAAGAAATTGACCCATCCATTTGCATACTTTGCCAAAAATACTGTTGAGGTTTCCTTCTAAAAAACCCTTTTTTGGATAGTGTATGTGCCCTACTACACTAATAGCCTACACACACATGCATGTTTATGCTAGTTAGCTCGTGTACACATGCATGTTGCATGCT
Organism: Picea mariana; assembly: GCA_032191745.1. Classification (NCBI taxonomy): domain Eukaryota; kingdom Viridiplantae; phylum Streptophyta; class Pinopsida; order Pinales; family Pinaceae; genus Picea; species Picea mariana. The sequence goes on from JASDQU010100775.1 coordinate 20,583, forward strand.
AGTTATCCTGAGTTTATCTCCAAAAGTAGCAAAAAGTATAAAATTGCACGGAATTCGGTGGATTTTACGAGCTATGGAGGGTTTCCTAACCATTTTACCCCTTGTAGTCCATCCCCAAATAGAATAACCATATTTTTCTCATATAAAAATAGGTCTTGGGGATTCATTTAGAGACATGAACAAGAGAATAAGAAAACTCTTCCAAAATCCCTTCCCTTTCATTTCCCAAGATTTGCATCTTTCTCTGAGTTTTAGCCTCATCTTTCCCCTCCAACCATTCTCCCTATGCAACCATTCCTCCTTCCCTTGATGGTATGTTAGTTGTGAGAATCTAATGTGGGATTGATGCACTTGGAGCCACGATAGAGGATACCAAACTTGGTTTGTAGAGTGGTCGCCAACAAAGGTTGTAGCCTGTTTTATCTTGAATTTGAATAAAATAGATTATCTTTGTCCCAAAACCATATGTTTACATGTTCTTGTTAATTTGAGAATTTATATCTATATTTAGGCTTTTAAAGTGATCATTAGATATTGTATATAATGTTTCATTGTATTCTTAACCCTTGCAGGTCATCTTTGGGAGGAGATCTATTATCTAGGACGCAACAACAAGCGGGAGAGGTCTACACCAACCATAAGGATTGAAGGTGCACTCATTGACCCTTTCTTCCCTCTTTCTCTTATCACTTAGTCTAGATGATTTTGGGGTAGATTAAAGGTAGATCAGTCTTTTAAAGGAGTTATCACTCTAACCATTCCTTAGACCCAGTTTAGGGGGGATTTCCCCATAGCAGTTTTGGATGCAATTTTGGGAGAAAAACCTAAGTATCAAGAAATCATGTAGAAGGGAAGAAAGCGCATAGAAGGAAGAAAGCATTAGAAGGTAGAAAGGGCACAGAAGGGAAGAAAGCATGTAGAAAGAAGATAGAGCACTGACAAAAGAATAAAAGAAAGAGAGAGAGACGAGAAAGCGTGAAGGAAGACAATGCACCTTTCCATAAATAGAAAATCAACATAGAAGATGTATAAATAACGACAAGTAGAAGAAAGAAAACAACTAGTTAACTGAATCTGGCCATGCCATGAACTGTAATAGGCTATTTTGGGATAATAGGGATTTAATCCATAGATTTTGGGTATAAATATGTAACAATATTGGGAGATTAGTGTGTGCATATATGAGAGTAATTTTATGCAAAGGTTATGAATTTAATAGACAGTTTGAAAAGACAAAAGATGAATAAATAAAGAGTTTTAGAAAGGATATTGTGTCTTGTGTTTTTTACTTGTCTATGTGCATTTATGAATGATGCTTTACTTCGCAGAATATATTTAGTTATGGATTAATTATGATGCAATGTTCATGAACAATTGTGATAATCTATGAAATCATCGAGAACATCCATAAGCTAGAATAAGGAATCATGATTCCCACATCTGCCTCCCTTTCCCTTACTACTGCAAAAGCTTGGTTCTTGTATCCCCAATAGATACCTTAGGTGAGACTTCATCTGCACAAGTAGGTGATGCCAAAAGGGTTGGCATCTTGATGGCTTGTTTGTCATAGTTGAAGTGAACATTGGGTCTTACAACTCGTGCACAGACCAGAATCCAACCAACACTCCTTCTCCGTGATGCGGCACCTCCAAGATTGTGATGTCATCTCTTCCTCTTTCTCTTCTCTGTCATTGTTCTAACTTGGAATTGGACACATGGGATTATCCTTGCTGCTTCATGTCCTTTCAGGAGTCATCGATCTCACTTATCTAGGGTTGATTTTTTTCATCAATTACTCCGTCGTCGATAACAGTGTAGTCGTCAGCAACTTATTCACAAGGCTCAATTGTCCCGACCTGACGACATTGGGCCCTACTTTGAAGCTTTTGCTCCGATAGAATTTTGCCACATGCCATATTTAGAATCCGTTGATTTGGTTTTCTTTAAGAAAATCCTTACCATCAATTGGTTTGTTTATCGATGTCGATGATTTCAACAAGGATGTTGTCATCGACGATCAAGAGACTTCCTAGATCATTGATAACTCATCAACGATGTTAGTGAAGTCTTGTGCCTCGATATAGAAGCCTCAACGATATGATTATGGTCGTTGGATTTGAAGGGTATAAGTTAAGAAAATATCCATTGTTTGTTCATGTTTATCCTATAGAATGGATTCTAAAAGCCAAATTCTACGTGCCCAATGCAACAAGGGTTAATTCATCATTTTTGTGACCTCGATGACCTCTATTCCTTCTTGGTTTCTCAGACTTCTTCTCATAATTACACCATACTCTCATAGTCACCTCCTATCGGGTTGTTTCATTACTTGGATTTGTGCATGGTTCAGGTTCAATCCTTGGACTTGGCATCATAGTATTCCTACCTTCATCATTGAAAATGGTCAGTCTCCCCTTGCTTGTGACATCAATGACATACAAGACATTTGACATCAATGAAAAAAAAAAATTCAACAAGGTGCACTTCTCAAGAGGAGAAGATGAGGACGTGTGAATGAGTATTTTAGGAATTAATGTACATGAGGGAATAAGTGTGAGTGAGTAATTTAGGAATTAATGTGCATGAGGGAATAAGTGTGAGTGAAAAATTTATGAATTAATGTGCATGAGGGAATAAGTGTGATTGAGTGATGTGCATGGGTGAGTTATGAGTGACAGTGTGAGGGATAGTTAAGTGAAGGAGTGACACATGTATGTGGATAAGAGGAAGTTAATGCATGGAAATTGAGATAATAGTGAGTTAAGTGAGGGAAAGGATAAGTTAAGTGAAGGTAAGAGTGAGTTGAGTGTTTAGTTAACTAAAACATGCCAACACATGCCAATTATGCATGCACTAGTGAAGGAAGAGGAATTCACCCTATTTTTTTAGGGATTTTCCTAAACTTTTGGAAAGTAGCGTTTAAAAGAAATTTAAGGGGAATTTTGGTAAATTAATGCACAAAATGTGAAGATATGTTAAGTGAGGAAAAATTAATCATAAATTTGTCCTTGATTGGATAAATCATCTCAATAGAAGTTCCACGTCATCTTATGCGCCTCATTTTCACTTTTTTCATTGACTTTATTTCCTTTTTCCTTGGTAAATGTGCGCATCTTCAATTAATGCAATATCACACTTTTCAATGTCTGAATATAAGCCTACCACTTTTCAATTCTAGGGATGATGACCACTGCTAAAAATAAAAGTTTCCAAAAAATAGTCGTCTGGTCCCAAAAATTTAAAACTTGTCGAAACTCATCCAAACTCTCCAAAATC
>JASDQU010100775.1:65293-78608 GCA_032191745.1 Picea mariana
ATACATAGATAAGAAGAATAACACAAATATCCAGTGAACAATATCTTCTATTAAATAATGAAATAGGATGAAATTGTAAAACTGCAGAACTGAAACTTGCTCGAATGGTGGTAGTAATCTCTAAGAAGAGATGTGGCTACTACGCACATCCGTCTGTGTAGAATTGACTACAATGAGGCTCCATAGGAACTTTTCATATTACTCACGAATGTCAAAACCCTAGACATCCAAAAACCTAACCCTAGAAGGTGAAACGCCAAAAGTCATGTGGGCCCTATGGGTAAGTTGGTGTAATTTGGTACCTCAACCTCCCAGGGTCATAACTTTTTCATACGACCTCCATTTTAGGCACGTGATAGCCCGTTGGAAAGGTCTTTTAGAGAAATACACATTCCGTCATCATACTCTGACTCTGTCTACAGTCTGACCTTGGCGAGCCAAAAAAACAATGTTTAGGGCCCCAAAACAACCCTGAAAGTACAACAAGATGTTTTGACATGAAAACATACAAGTTAAGCCAGTTGGATTAGGTGAGAGGCCACCTGTATCCACCTAGAGAATGTATGAGGCTTCAGACTATCCCAAAAGTGTATAACTCACAATTATAAAGTAGTACAGAAAAACATATTGAACAAAAATGGACATGAGGAGCGAGTTGGAATAGGTGGTTGGCCACCAATATCCACCTGGATCAATCCTTCCCCCTTAGGAAGAAGTGGTCTCCATTGCATTGAGTTCCCCCATCAGGTGAGGAAAATTCTGCTGGATTTGGCCCTGGGTGAGCCACTTGCCTTGGTGTAGGAGTTTCCCTGCCTTGAGAACCCAATAAAGCTGGATTCGTCGCTAGCAAGTGCGTTGACTTGTGTGTAAATGATTTGATAGGTGGATTCTTGTTGCATGCAGTCAGGGTTGAGCTCTGTTGGTTTTAGTTGTTCGACGATCTCATAGGTGTCGAATAATGGTGGAAAATATGGCCTAAGGAGGTCCACATTGAATATTGGAAGCAAAATAAGGATGGGTGGAGTGTTGAGCTCAAAATCTTTTCTACCCACAGCCTTGGTGATAGTGTAATTCCCATAACAGAGTGGGTAAAGCTTCCGATGGGGCCCGGTGAGATGCTCCTTCTATAAATTTAACTAGACTTTTTTGCCAACCTGCAAATGGTGTGGTACCTTGTGTTGATCGTGGCGCTACTTGTACTTATCATTGGATTTCTGCAAAATCTCCTGGACCTGTTGGTGAATGTGCTGAATCCACTCACTGGATCTGGTGGCTTTGTCGATTGCAGACTGATCAGGATAAGAGTTTGTCTGTGCGGTGGAAATATGAATTGCAGCATCAATGGGTCCCAAGGTTTGGAATCCCAGACCCACCTGAAATAGGTTGTGGCTGGTGGAACTATGGAGAGCCTTGTTGTAGTTGCATTGGACATATGGGAGACTCTTGTCCCATGTATAGGGATGCCTAGAATTGTACATGAATAGGATGTGCACAATCATCCGATTTACGAACTCGGTTTGTCCATCGGTTAGGGGGTGGAATGTAGTGGATTTTTTGAGCATGGTGTCCAATAGAGACCAGAGACTCGACCAAAAGGTGTTGAGGAACCTTATTTATCAGTCAGAGATGATGGTCTGCAGTATCCCAAAGTCGAATCAAAATCGTTCGAAGAAGATCTAAGCAGTCTTAGCTGCTGTGATATTCTTCTTATAGGCTGTGAGGATGGCCATCTTTGAAAATAGATCAATGACCAAAAACACATAGTCAATTCCGTACTTGGTGGATGAAAAAATAGACATGTAATCTATTGAGATGGATTCCCATGGCTTCTCAGGAATAGGAAGGGGGGTGTATATGTCTTTCTTATTGATGGTTGTCTTGCAAATGGCATAGGAAATGCAATATTGGATATACTTGCTGACATCCTGTAGAATTTTTGTCCAATAAAAATGTTTTTGAAGAATGACCACAATTTTCTCTATGCCAAAATGTCCTGCCACCCAACTGTAGTGGGATTTCAAAATCATCTTTGCACACTTGCTTGTAGGAACACAGAGATGGCCCAGGTGGCATAAGAGTTCATCCTAAATGTCCAAATTAGTGACAGTGGCGCCTGTGCTCAAGAGATGATATGTGGTGGTGAAGTCTGGATCTTGCTGATAAAGTTGGGTCCACTCTGATGCTTCATGCCCACAGGACTGGAGCACAGTGGTGAGTGCAGCAATAGGAGGCCGAGTGAGACATTCATCGACATGATTGGGGATACTTGTCTTATACTTGATGTTGATATGGAAATGTTGCAGGTAGGTGGACAACTTTTGATGGTGGTCATTCTGCAATTTCCCCTATGTTTGTATGAACTACAGAGGCTTGTGATCAATGTTTATGAACATCTCTTTCCCCAGAATGTAATGTTTCCATTGACAACAGGATTTTACAATGGAATACATTTCCTTGTCGTAGGTGGGGTATTTCTAGAAAGTATCAGAGAATGTTTCACTATGGTATGTCACAGGATTCTCGTGTTGAGTGAGAATTGCACCCAGAGCATAGTCAGATGCATCAGTCTCAATCTCGAATGGTTGTTGCATATCGGTAAAGGAGAGTATGAGAGCTGAGCACAAGCAATGTTTCAGATCATTAAATGCTCATTGTTTCTCCTTTCCCCACACGAAATTTTCCCTACCACAGCCCTTGGTTGCTTGGCTAAGGGCCCATGCAATATGGGAGAATCCCAACATGAACTGTCGGTAGAAATTGGATAGTCCCAAGAAGATCTGAAGCTCAGTCAGTGTGGTTGGGGTTGGCCAGTCATGGATGACTTGGATCTTAGTTGGATGAACATGTACCCCATTCTCATCAACAATTTAGCCCTGGTATTGGACCCTATTCATGCCAAAAGAGAATTTTTCCAAGTTGGCATAAAGTTTGTGCTGCCACAGAGTGCTCAAAACTTGCTGACTATGCCGCATGTGCTCCTCCCATGCTCTGTTGAAGATGATGATGTCATATAAATATACTACCACAAAGGGGTTGGTGAAAGGTCTCAATACATCATCCATCAACCTAATGAAAGTGGTTGGTGCAGTTGTTAAGCCAAAGGGCATGACTAGCCATTCATAGATACCTTCTTTAGACTTGAAGGTTGTCTTCTAGGCATAAGTTGGTTCGATGGGAACCTGGTGGTAGCCAGACTTCAGGTCAATCTTTATGAAGAACTTTTCCCACTTGAGTTGGTAAAGAAGGTCATTAATACTGGGAATGGGGTAGCGGTTACTGACTGTGATTTTGTTTAAGGCTCTATAATCTATGTAGAGTCGCCAAGTCATGTCCTTCTTTTGCACCAGTACAATCGGGCTTTCGCAAGGGAAGGAGATGGGTCTTATGTGCCCCTTATGAAGAAGCTATTGGATTTGACACCTGATTTCATCATTCTCCATCAGCGAGCATCGATAAACTGGCCCATTAGGGAGAGGTGCATCGGGGATCATATCAATTGGATGCTTAACTTGGCAATGTGTCGGTACCCCTGTAGGTGAGGCGAAGATGTCTCTATATTATTCCACGATCTCTTCCACTTTATTTTGTTGCAAAGAGAGGTATTGTGTAGAGGTCACATATGTAGTGGAGACCTTCTGCTTACTATGAGCACAGATCACAAACACGACTAACTTCTCGGTCTATGAAATGACCTTACTGCATTGCTTAGCAGATATTAAAGAAATAGAAGTAGGCGGTGTCACCTCTGGGATCTTGTACAATTGTCTACCCAAGGTAATAATAACACTGTGGGGTCTAGACTCATACACCGCATGATGCTTCCACAAATATGGTTGTCCTAAAAGAACATGAAAAACTTCAAGGGGAGAAATATCACATAGTACCTTTTCTTTGAAAGGCTTGATGTTGTAGGGTAGACGCAATTGTTGGCTGACACGAAGATCTCTTCCTTGACGAAGCCAACCGATGGTGTAGGGTTGTGGGTGTGGTGTCATTGGTAGGTCCAGCTGCTTGGTGACCTCTTTTGAAATCAGTTTCTTTGACTACCGTTGTTGACAATGAAATGAATTGGAGCCCCCTTGATGCACATATGCGAGTGAAAGAGGCGTTACCCTTCCGTTGTTTCTTCTGGTTCGCTTGGCCAGACTTTGGTGGTACCGACCATGGCACTGGGTTCAAAATCGATAATCTTCTTCCCCCATTTAGGATTTGACTCAGAATTAGAATTTACCTCTGACTCGAAATATTTCAACTCGACCATGAGGGATTTCTTGGAGCAGCATTCGTTAGTGTTGTGCCAAGGACTTTTATGGTACTCACACCATTTTCTTGTGTCCTTCTTCATCTTCTTGTTTCCCTTATTGTGTTGTGGCTTGGATGGTTTGTCCTGAGGGTGACCATCTCGATTTGGTCCCTTGTTTTGTGGGTTGGGGTTTCCTTTTCCCTTCTTTGGTTGTGAGGGGTTTGCAAATCCAAACTCTCGTCATTTCTGCTTAAATTTCTACTCGATCTTGAGAGCTTATCTATAAGTCGTGCCCAATGAGGCAATGTCTAGGAACTCCATTTCTGTTTGAATGTATCTATGAAAACAACCATGGTATTAGAGCATCAGATGATGCTCAGAATATTTGATACTTAATTTGGTGCATAGGGTATGGAAAATATTGGTGAAGTCTGGTATTGTCTAGTTCCTTTCTTGACGTAGGGTGGTCCATGTGGTGTACTAGTCCTCGTAGCTTTCAACAGGGTAGTAATGTTCTTTAATGGAATCCTAGAAGGAATCCCATGTAGGGGACACCAAAAAAATTTCATATTCCTCCATGGCCCTTTGCTCAGAGTAAGTATCCCACCAGTCTTTAACATGGGGAATCACCTTGAGGAGTGAAAAAGTTATATTTTCCCTATCGAAAAAAATTGTGGACCGAAAAATATTCTTTGAGTAGATTCAACCATTTATCTACAACATCTTCATCTATCAGTCCTTCAAATAATGGAATATCAAAATTTACTTGTACCTTGAAGGGGGTTGCATGGTCTCTTGATGAAGATGCTTCTCCCGTGGGAAACCATCGAAGGCTCTGTGCGAAGTTGTCCATAATTTTGTTCCTTTGTCATGTGAGGGCTTCCTCGAGCAACATCTTAATAGGATCTCCTACTCCATCATCTTTATTTTCATCTCCCATGGGTTTTTTTCAGGCTTGGAGTGACCGATATGGTAATGGATCGATTGGTTCGAGTCCCAACTTCTTGTACCCAGACCTTGTCGGGGACATGCACGAAGAAAAATAAATGAAGAACAGATTTCTCTGATACCACTGATCTGGATTTAGGAGCGGAACAAACTAATTAATAGACTGAATACAATAAACACAAAGATAGGAATAATAACACAAACATCCAGTGAGCAATATCTTCTATTAAATAATGAAATAGGTTGAAACAGTAAAACTGCAGAACTGAAACTTGACTGAATGGTGGCAACTATCTCTAAGAAGAGATGTGGCTGCTACATTCATCCTTCTAAGCATAATAGATTACAATGTGGCTTCATAGGCCCTTTTCATATTACTCATGAATTCCAAAACCCTAGACATCCAAAAACCTAACCCTAGAAGGTGAAATGCCAAAATTCATGTGGGCCCTATCGGTAAGTTGGTGTAATTTGGTACCTCAACTTCCTAGGGTCATAACATTTTCATACGACCTCTGTTTTAGGCCTGTGATAGCCTGTTGGAAAGGTCTTTGAGATAACTACACATTTGGTCGACAGACTCTAACTCTGTCAATAGTATCATTGTGGTGAGCCAAAAAAACAATGTTTAGGGCCCCAAAACAACCCTGAAAGTACAACAAGATGTGATAACATGAAAACATACAAAACAAGCCAATTGGATTAGGCGAGAGGCCACTTGTATCCACTTGGAACATGTTTGAGGCTTCAAACATCCCCAAAAGTGTAGAAATCACAATTATAAAGAAGTACAGAAAGATGTGTTCAACAAAAGAAGACACGAGGAGCCAATTGGAATAGGTGGGTGGCCACCAATATCCACCTGGATCAGTCCACTATCTAAAAACATACACTGTTAAAAATATAAATGTCTTTCATGTCAATGATATTATACTCATTGGATTCGATTTTTTGCAAGGATTTTGAATGCACAATCAGATTTGACATGCAATCCCTAGTGTTGAACATGATAAAAATAAAAATATATGACAAATGATCCCAGAATAGATCCAAAAAGACTCAAAATGTTTCAAGATTCCATACTGCATGCTCAAATTCTCAATCTGGGGCCTAGAGCTCCACCTGCTGAAAATATAAAGTTCTTCTATGTCACCCATAAAAGTGTCATCAAGCCTAGAATCATGCAAGGAACATCCTTCTATGCTCAAACTTCTCCAAATTTTCAAGTGACCCACTCAAATCGTGTCTCCTAAAAAGTAGGGACACCTATTGTATGTAGACATCTCTCTCAAATTCAAAGGAAAACAAGCTAGCTCTAACTCTAAAAAAAACAACCATGTATCGATCAGATACTTGTCTCTGATTGGAATCAACCTATGACTCATCACAAGTGATAAAATATGGGAGAATCTTAGAATTCCATCCAAAATAGTACATGCTAGCTCTTAACCCTCAATATTTTCAAGGGTGAAAATCTAGGGGTTAACACAAGGCAAGGCATCGCATGACAAGGCATGGTAGGGAAAGGCAAAGTAATGCAACACAAGGTAATGCAAGGCATGGCATGGAATGGCATGGTAAGGAAAGGAAATGTAAGGTATTTCATGGCATGGAAAGTCAAGGCATGACATGGCATGGCATGGAAAGGCAAGGCAAGGCAAGGCCAAGCAAGACAATGCAAGGCAAGGTAATACAATGCAAGACAATGCAAGACATGATATGACATGGCATGGTAAGGCAAGGAATAAAATGGCATGGAAAGGCAAGGTATGACCAGGGATTATTTTAAGGATGGAAATTTATATTGAAATTTACCAACCTAGGCTAATCTTACTAGTCCTTAATATGAAAAATGTAAAATGTTTGGTGATAGTTTTGTAAAAATATTCAAATTTATATGGATTTTATATAGTTTCTATAAAATTTGAGCGATTTTTAACGTAAGATAATTTTATTATATGGAATTTGGGTGAATCATTTTTAGAAAAAATGGAAATTGGCGAATCGTTTTTGGGGAAAACCCATCGAAAATTAGCCCACTTGCAAAATTTATCCCCTAAAATCATCTATGGGTATGACATGACATGGCATTGTAAGGAAAGGCATGGCATGGAAAGGAAAGGAAAGGAAATGCAAGGCAAGGAAATGTAAGGCATGGCATGACTTGGCATGGAAATACAATGCATGGCATGGAATGGAAAGGTAATGCATGGTATGGAAAGGTAAGGCAAGAAAAGACAATGCAAGGCAAGAAACTGAAACACAAGGCAATGAAATATATAGCATGACAAGACATAGCGTGGCAAGGCAAGGCATGACATGGCATGGCATGACATGGAAAAATCAGGCAAAGCAATGCAATGCAATGCAAGGCATGGAATGGCAAGGCAAGGCATGGTATGTCATGGAAATGCAAGGAATGGCATGGAAAGGAAAGACAAGACATGGCATGGAAAGACAAAGCATGGCATGGCATGGAATTGCAAGGAAATGCAAGGCATGCCAAGAGATGGAATGGAAAAACAAGGCATGGCATGGCATGAAAAGGCAATGCAAGGCAAGGAAATACACTGCAAGGAAATGCAAGGCATGTCAAGACAAGAATGGCATGGCAAGGCAAGGCATGGCATGACATGATAAGGAAAGGCATGATATGGAATGGCATGGAAAGACAAGTAAATGAAACACAAGGCAAAGAAATACGACACAAGGTAATGCAAGGCATTTCATTGAAAGGAAAGACATGGCATGGAAATACAACGCAAGGCATGGCATGGGAAGGCATGGCATGACATGGAATGGCATGGAAAATCAAGGTAAGGCAGAGCAATGTAATGCAAGGCAATGCAATCCATGGCATGGGATGGCATGGCATGTAAAGACAAGGCAAGGCATGGAATGAAAAGGCAAGGCATGGCATGACAAGGAAAGGAATGGCATGGCATGGCATGGCAAAGCAAGGTGATGAAACACAAGGCAATGCAAGACATGGCATGAAAAAGCATGGCAAGGCAAGGAAATGCAAGGAAATACATTGCGTGGTATGGGAAGGCAAGGCATGACATGGCATGGCATGACATGCAAAGGAAAGCTAAGGCAAGGCAATGCAAGGCAAGGAATGTGTTGGACCATGGAATTGTCATCCTTTTACATCCTCTTTCCATATTTTTAATCCCTTCTTTCTTACCCATAACCTTGTATTAATTCTTATTAATCCATTTTAATTCTTATATGAGGGATTTAGAACCAAGGTGTTTTCCATTGCATTTATTTAGTATTTCATATGAATTATGGTTAAATATTAGAGAGGTAACATACTATGCACTTATGTTTGAAAAAGTGGTTTAGTTTGTAATTGTTGCAGAACCAATTGTCAGTGTTGTTACTCCTACAACTGAAGATTCATGATGTGGGTTGTTAATATCTCTTGAACGAGGATTTAATGAGTCAAAATATGCTTATCCTTGAAATACCTCAACAACCTAGATTGTACGTTTTGAGAAATCAAGTTTTCATGATTTGTTGCAACTTGCTACAACTCCTATTTGTTGTTACTCCTACGTCATCAACGTTGTTACTCCTATATCTAAATATACATGAAGTGGGTCCTTGAGGTTTTTCATATGAGGCATTATTAAGTCATTGTAAGTCCATCCTAAAACTATCTCAACAACCCAGATTATACTTTTCAAGAAATCAAGTTTTCATGATTTGTTGCAACTTTGAACATAGTCGCAACTCTCGTGTTGCAACTCTGAACAGTGTTGCAACTCACCCAAGGAATCTTGAGCTGTCGGAACTATGAGCCAACACCACAAACCTTGATCTGTCAGAACCGTGAGCCATGATGTCACATATTTTTCATTTATGGATTTATGCAACAATAATATTAGTCCAAGAAAATCAAAGATATGTACATAATTTTGCAATTCCAAGACAAAATATTGGTTTGAGTGGTTGACCATTAATCTTGGAACTCTTGGGGAAAATATCTTGGAGTTATTTATTCTTTTCTAATTGTTAGAAAAAAATCGTGGAATTCTTGGGCAAAATATCTTGGAATTATTTATTATTTGCTAGTTGTTAGCAAAATATCTTGAAAGTTATTTATTAATTGATAATTGTTAGTATGGATCAAAGTAGGGAGTTCATGATCCCACCACTTCTTGAGTGATTTACTTTCCTGTCATTATGCTTTGATTTATGCAATGTTTGTTTCTATTTTTGCAAGTGTGGATTTCTGTAGAACCTTTCCATAGCTTGAGAATTGACTATACTTTGACCACAAATGTAATCATTGATACTATGACTACAACACATAGAAAGAATAGTTGTTCCTGCATATATCGTGCACGACAATTTGCAAGTTCCATACGAGCCCTTGATTGATAATTAAATGCACATTATTTCTAACTATCTTCTTGAGAAATTAGGAAGGTGATTAAAAGACCCAATATTTTTGGCACCCTTATTGGGGAACTGTCAATGGTGCAATGTTATTTATAATATCGATTTCATTTGTTTTTGTTGTTTTGATAAGTGTGCATTTAGAATGTTTTTTTTGGCACATGTTTCCTTTCATCTTGTGAGGTGTGTTTATTTTTTTAGATTGTACAATAAAAGGAAAAGAACTCCCAAACAAACCCAGTGCAATAAGAGATGATCATTGTACTAATCTCCTTTTAAAGTTGGCAAGCAAGTTATAGGTTCTATCACAACTACTACAACACTAGTTGCATTGTCGCAACATTGGTTGTGATGCTGCAACGCTGGCGGTTGAATACCAACGATTGATCACTGTTTCAACTTTGATTACGGTGGAATCGGGCCACTATTTTTTGTTTCTAATACACCAGTTGGGACAATGATGGATGCATCAAATTCTTGAGGAAGTTGACAAGAGGAAGAATACATTGGCGAATGAGAATTTTACTGAAGAAGGTATAAGGGGAAGTAGAAGCCTTCAAGATTGATCATCAAGTATGAGGTTAATTTCCATTAATTTTATGTAGAATCTTGGGTTGTTGAAGATTTAGTCTTATTTCATTATTTATCCATCCTACTCCTTCCCTCTTTTTGTCACTTCTCTTTACCTTTTTTCTCCTATATTTTTTCTTTTCCCTAATCATATACTCTTCATCTCTTCCCCTGTTTTCTTTCTCTTAAGATCCCTTCTTCTCGTCTAGCTTCCCTTTCCTCTTATTTTTTATTCTTATTAAGCATCCCCCCTACCACCTCTTCTCTCCTCTATCTTTTCATTATTTCCTCATTATCTTCTTTATCTAACCATGTTCCTATCATTTCCCTCCTCTTCTATTCATTAAACCATACTTCTTCATTTATACCCTTTTTGCAGCCCTTGATTCTACATTGATTACCTTTTCCCACACATAGTCTCCTTGATCTCATCCATAATTTCAAATGAACACTACTCGATGGCTTGATTATGGTCTCCTTGATCTCATCCATAATTTCAAATGCACACTACTGGATGGCTTGATTATGGTAATATGTTTTTTTAATTAAACTTTCAAATCCATCCTCACACATAAATCATTATTTCATTGTGGCCATTATTTCATGGGTGGTGAGACACTCCATGGACTCTCTTGGATCCTCATGGTGGTTATGTCAGGATCTCACTATACCAATTTCATATTTGAGTTGATGGGGCACTTCGTGGACTTGCACGGCCATTATATCAGGATCCCATTACTCTCTTGACACATGTTGACTAGGTGTTTGATTTCTCTCTCATTCTTGACTAAGGTGTTGCTTTTTATTTTGCCCCGTATCTTACATAGGTCATATAACAAAACCAAGGCACTAGATACTTGAAATTTTTTTTATGTGGATGTATTCAATTGTAAAATATATTCCTAAAAACATTCACACCTATTAAGATCACCATTTTTGAGCTATCGCTTATTTCTTGAATTTTATAACATTTTGGCTTGATAAATTCACTGAAAAACCAGTTGAGACAATCCTATTTTTGGGGTTCATATGGGATCATTTTTAATAACTGTATCTATCAAAAATAAATTTTATAATATATTTTCTATACCAATTTTAATAACTCAATTTTGATCTCAAACGAAAAAAATGTGACCAAAATAGTGACAAGGCGTAGAGTAGGCAGCTCAAGAACAGAGTTAGGACAACAAAATTTTGGAACATCTAATTGATGAATTTTTCAATCCTGTTTATAAGGTGTGTTCTTATATGAATCTAGTTTACAATTCAATTTGAATCATGCAATTCCTATATCATATGAGAAAGTTATGCCCAAAATACTAGCTTCCTATCCTAAATCAGTAGTCCTAAAACTTTGCCTTATAGGATATTCATTGGCATATTTGATCCATTCATTCTTCCTAGATTCAAAAACTATTTCTATTGGAGATAAAAATGTGAATATAATTTCATCTCCAATTTGAATCAAGTCAATCTGAAATCAAAAGAAAAAGTTGTACCTGATTTAGTGATTGTTGGTCTAGGTACGAATTCGAAAACAACTCTATCTTGCAATATGTTCTTAAGCATATTTGGAATATCAACTTAAGATATTTTTAAAACATATTTCTATTGGATGTATCCCCATGAATATATTTTCATTTGGATTTGGAATCACTCAAATTGGATGAGAAACGAAGAAGTTATCAATGAAATACTGCCACTCCTCAACATAGATAACTTCAAACCTAGACAACAACATCAAGCCTAGATCCATCTAGTACTCCATGAGAGTGTTCACCATGTTTGAGGTTTGACAAAGGGGTTTTGGATGGTTTTCATATTGGCATTGTGAACTGTGTTGCAAACACTCTGTTCTAGGACTGCTTAAACTTTCATCTTTTGCATTCTTTCAAATTCAACCTTAAACGAGTGAATTCTTACCCCTATGCATTTACAATGTGTGGTTGATCATTTGTTGAAGCATGCTTAAAGTTGAAAATTTTGTTAATGTTGTTAACCTATTCTTATGTCGATTCAAGACCTATTTAATATGATTTGTAAGTCATGAATATCAATTTTGATGTCTTTCCCCAACTATATATCAAGATAATGGAGTTTTGCAGCATGTCTGGATTCCTGACATAAGTTTTGAGGTGTTGAAGCTTCACAAAAGTAAAACAGGATGCTACAGAAAATTTTGTAGCGACGACGTTGCGAGCTATTATTTCTGACAGTTTGTAAATAATTAGTACACAATAGAGGATTGTTTTTCTTTTAACTTTTGAATGCCCATCTGGGTTCCTCTGAAATTTGGTGTGGAGGACAAACATGGTGTTGTTGACTTGATGAAAACAATTCATCCTGACCCACTTCGTATTTGTGGAGAAACACTAAAAACATCACCTACAGGAAATTTCGCAATGCTTGTTGTCACAGGCGTTGCGAAATTCGAGCTATGGGAGGGATGACAGCTGTCAGGAAAGGTTCTAATGCTCTCCTAGGAGTTAGTTGGATATGAGGGACATTTGTTCCATCTCCAAATCAATCAAGATGACCTATTTCAAAAGGCATTTATCATTATAGACAAAATCCCAAATGGAGGAGGATCCTATGTAGCACCTTGGTTTCGACCTCCTTAGGGTAGATAGAGATTATTCACTATAAATGAAAGGGTTTTTGATGAGAAAGGGGTTCAATCCATGACCCAAGAGAGGCTGGAGAGAGTTGGAGCCATGCAGTTTCCATGTGTGTGCTCATTGTAAGCCCGAGGGCCTGTTTTGTAAATATTTTTTCCATTAAAGACTCATGAGATTTGTCATATCAGATTATTAATATGATTACTGTTAATATAGGTTTGATTAGAAGTATTATGTATGAGATTTCTATGGTAAATTATTTGTTGGAGAATTTTATTGCATGTTATATCTAATCATTTACATTCGTTATTGGAAAGGATTTCCAATCAGTGAACGTTCAGAACAGTGGATGTCATCAGTTGAGCAGGGTGTGAGGCTGATTTGTTCACTTATATGTTGACACTTAATTCTTTATTTCTTTCTATCATCATACAAGCTATTTATCTGATAGGCAACTTGATTTCCTTCAATCTAAAGAATTTTTATGACTCCATTTCCCAATGGTGTAGGCTATTGATCTGCATTTTTC
>JASDQU010100775.1:210766-232311 GCA_032191745.1 Picea mariana
TGTAGTGTTGTAGCCCGCATATGTATGTGCCCTATCTGTTATGCAGCCCACGTATGTATGCTACCAAAATGTTATGCAACCTGCGTATGCCTTCTAAAAAATAGGGTTTCCTTTTCTTGAAAAATTTTGACCTTCTTTAACTTCATTCACATAGATCTGTAACCTATCACTGTATCCAAACTGTAACTGTACCTTATGCATGCATCCTCATATATAAACTTTACTCAATACAAGTGTGTATTTCTCTAGTCATGTGTCATATAGGTATGTGTAATCATGAACAAGTATAATATCCCTCACATGATCTTATTCATCAACCCCTTTATGATATTCAGTCTCTCAATACATCAACTACTACACAAATACAAGATCTGAACCATGTACCATACAAACCCTTAGTCATGTGTCAAGAAATACAAGATGTGCCTCACAAGCAATATCAATGATGAATATACTAGCACTGTATTTCTGTATATCTAACTTATGCAGAAGATCCCATGAAGCCAGTAGTATCTCTAGGGAGAATCCTAGAATCTCCATTGTCATTCCTCATGCATACATCAAAATCCAACTATTTATAGAAATAAGACATACCTTTTGAACCAATGGATGAATCTGATGTATCTAAACACTTTAGACCTTCCTGGGAGCTTAATCTTAGAATATATAACCTCTGCGTCTTCATCTCTTCAAGTTTCCATGGATTTACCAACATGTACACACCTTGTACATAGACATCCTGCATATAACTCAGCATGTATGTAGCTTGTACACAGACAACCCGTGTATAACTCAGCATGTATGCGGCTTGTACACAGACAACCCGCGCACACCTCAGAAAATAGGGTTTTGCTGTAATTCTGAGAATTTTGTCGTCAACCCTTCGTGCTACCTCAAACATTTGCCACTTGAGATGTATTCACAAGTATTTACAAGAATCTTTACACAAGAAAATAGATATATAATATGTACAAGTGTGTGTATAATGAGTGAGATTTGCCTCTTATTTGTATCTTCATGTAGCCTTACACTTTCCTTATTTTAGGGCTTCTTCATTTAAAATAATTTCTTTTGCAAGGCACTTTGACCCTTGGGGGCTTCTATAAGACTTATGAGGGGTTCTCCAACTTGATATGGTCATAACTCTCTAATCGTGAGGAGTTATGTGGCATTCCACATACCACCGGAAATGACATGACAAACACTATCCATCTAGGATAGTTTCACTGACAAATTCATTGTCCTTCATCTCATTATTCCTCAAATAATCATGGGTTCTCTCACTCCGCAAAGAATCTTCCCCTGAGGGATTTCACCATAAGGGGACCACTTTGGACTTCATCCATTTTTACTTATTATCAACCATGACAAGACAATAATGAGTCATCTTTACATCAAACAATATTGGGTCCATTACCCAAACCTTATGCTATGAGGCTTTCTTCAAGGGTTGACATCAATGACAACCAACCTTAATCAACAGGAAATTACTACAAATCATTTTCATCTCATGAATCTCCTTTCCATGAACAACCATTGATCTTCAATTCCTTCAATTACATTCAAGTAATATGACAAGGTAGAATGATAATAAATAACACAAAGTATGATAAACAACTTTCATGAATCTCTAATGTCATAAATTCCTACATCACAGGCCCTTAAGCTTAAAAATAAACAAATAAAATTGCCCCTAAAACTCTCTCAAAAATCTCTCCAGTCATGACCCCCTCCCCCCCAAGAGCAAGCTCCCTCAATTAAATACAAAATAACATCCAAAATATGCTTAGGAGGTCGCAACCCATCTCTCTCATTATATTATGGGCCATGGATATAGGTTGCAGCAATCAAAGAGACAAAAATCCAACAAACTACTAAATTTTAGGAAGTTGTTGGAAGTCATTAATAAATCTATTTCCAACTCACTGCATGAGGTTTTAATGGACATAAATCTTAGGTGCAGGTGTCCTTTGGCATATAACTAATCTTTGAGAAGACATTATAACCATCCTTGACAATTGGCAACCCTCCCATAGCTTGGATTTCTCAGTCTGTTAGAGTTCGCAAAGCCTTTGATAGCATGCACTGCAAACTTTCCCATAGGTGATGTTTTTATCTTTTCTACAAAAATACGAAATGGGTCGGGATGATGTTTTTTCATCAAGTCAAACACATCATGTTTTTCCTCCACACCAAATTTCAGATG
Organism: Picea mariana; assembly: GCA_032191745.1. Classification (NCBI taxonomy): domain Eukaryota; kingdom Viridiplantae; phylum Streptophyta; class Pinopsida; order Pinales; family Pinaceae; genus Picea; species Picea mariana. The sequence goes on from JASDQU010100775.1 coordinate 212,973, forward strand.
AAACCAAATCATGATTTGAAAGTTATGATTAAAACAAGACTCTATTGTGTGCTAATTGCTACAAATTTTCCCAAATTACCAGTTCGCAGTGCCGGTGAGTCCAGGTGCTGCGAACTTTCCTGTAGCATCATGTTTCGTGCCGAATCAACTCAAATGATGCCAAAACCATGCAAGAATCCTTGAAAACCTATGATATACATACTACAACTTCTGAGTAATGAAAATAACTTTGGAGAAAATATAAAAGATGCTAGGTTTAACTCAAAATCCAAAATCACCTCTTAGTGTTTTAACTGCATGCAAAAACCATAACAAAAATCATATGGTTCAATTCTCACAATATATCCCCCCCTGTGGATTTTCTTGATATGATTTGTTGTAACTGTCCATAATTTCTATCTTAAAAACCTCTTGTAACCTCTTATGACAGTTGCTATGTGAAATATAGAGTGAAACAAGGATTTTAGGGTTAGATTACATAGATGACATATTAAGGGTTCACATGTATTTATACAAATCAATGATATGGAGTGGAGAAAATGAAAGTAGGAATGGTAAAAGGCACAACAATTCATTCTGAGTGAAAATGTAGACAAGCAAAAGAGACAACTCTGTATAAACAAAGGGTTTGCAGTGCCAACACCAGTTCATAGTGCCAATTTGCAACTCAATTGAAATAGGCTTTATGAAGGACTGGAAATATTTTTCATGTCTGAGAGGGAACCTATAGAAACTGGTTAAAACCTTGGCCTTAGACAGATTTCAAATTTGACAAGGGTTCTGTCAATCAAAAGACAGAGGGTTCGCAATGCCAGTATGCAGTGCGCAATTTGTGTTGTAGGGTTATAATAGGCAATTTGCAACGCAGAATAAATAGCGGGTTTTAATACTTGTTTGCAAAAGGAGGCTATAGTATGACCTTAAGATAACGATATTGACCAATGAAAGAGGTTTAAAACACCAAAACAATGGGTTTTAATACTATAGAGGGTTAGCAGGGCATGCACATTTAACAGTTTACAACGCCAACACCATTTCACAGCGCCAAAAGTGGTAGTTTTTGACAGTTTGCAGTGCACTGTGAGTTCGTAGCCCCTTTAACTAGTTTGCAACGCGTTGTGTTTTGATCAAAATGAAGATTAATTTGATACCTTTCCTTCTTTATAAATGATTACAATCACCCTTATAACACTAAGACTTGACAATGTATTTTGTTCAACTTAAGACCCAAGGTTAAAATCAAGCACCTTGATTTATAATCATAAAAGATGACTCTAAACCTATGAACTTTTAAATGAATAACTCCTAGAAGAAGGAAATACCACATGAATATCAAATACTAATGATGTGCTTCAGTACATATCATGTGCTAACATATATTTCATGTATTATTGTTGAAACTTTTGATGAGGAGAAGCTTGGTTGGCCAAGCTATTTTCTGGAGAACCCTCATTCTTGTGTTGCACGTGTTGTGGAATTTTCTGCTATGTTTTACTCAATGCTTGGTTTGTGTAAGAATGTATCTCTCACTATAGACTATTCTTATGTATGTTTGTTTCATTCTTATTTCTATTCTTCAGGGAATATTTATCCGAACCTATGGACGTAGGACTGTAAATCATTGTTTAAATACTAGACTATTCTAGGTTTGCATTTATTTACTCGTATTCTTTCTTTGATCTATGTAAACTATTTCCCTAGCCATTGATAGGAGCATATCTAGTTCTATGTTTTGTTTTTTCTGGTTACATTTTTGTATGGACACATTCATATTAGATTAGGTGCATTTCATTCCTTAGCTTAGAAAATCATCACCGATGGACCAAGCTGCAACCAATAAACCTCAAACCAGAAATGGTTGTCTGGATAGAATCTATATGGGTTATGTATTCCAAACAATGTGAGGTATAATTGGGACTTCTCACCATGGGTAACCCATGTTGTTGATCAAGGTCATATAGGCCACAACAACACTTTCATTATTTGGGATACCCCTATGGATTCTAGGGGTTGGAATAAAGCGTAGGGGAAAGTGTAATGAGGTTACAATGGTGCACTTCCCATATTGTTTCCCTAGTTATCACCTGTGTTGGGACTTTTCACAAGGGTTCTAGTTCAAGTGGTAACATGCCTCATAAGAAAAAGGTTGTTGTCGAGTGGTAAATTCAAGAACCAATATAATTTCAAGAAATTGGGTAAATGATATTCCTTGAGTTGGAGCTATACAAGTAAAATGTGACAATATGTCTTAAGTTTAATCGAAAATAATTAACCACATATACACCCCACCTTGGTTAAGATCTTAGTGAGATCTTCTTAAGATATGCTAAATATCCTTGGAATAAGAAATGTGGAGTATTTTATATTATCACTACCTCTACTCATTAAAAAAATAATATCACCATAATGGGGTCTAACTTCAAATATGATCTCCGTAGAATACAATAAATATTTTATATTATTAATACATTTAAGAGAAAAAATTAATTATATTTTAATATGAGTATTTTGAAGGAAAAGTAGAAATACATTTTTTCATGTATCTTCATTTTAACTCACTACAAGATCATTTAAAGTATCAACTATGGGAACTCGTTGGATTCATAATTAAATTAAGAATCCAATAAGTACCCACACTTGAGACTTTTAATGAACCCACAATGAGATAAACCAAAATTACATGAATTTTTTTTCATTAAATACATTTTCTTAGGAGGTTTTTCTCTCAAATGTCTTATAATGTACATTCCTGTGAAGGTATACCTTTTATTATCATTTAATTATAAACACTTTTTTCCAAGTTATAAATATCGAGAAAAACCCCGAGTACTTCCTCTCATTTTGAGGATGGTACCCAGGGTATACCCTAGAATATTTAGGGCATAAGGTCAGTCAACAACCAGGATCAAAGCTATTACAACAATATACTCGTTAATATCTCAACATTTCACTTGTGGGAATTGAACCTAGATGAGGAGGATGACAATCATTCCTCCCAATCACCCGAGCTAAGCTCAATTGGCAATCTAACTATAAGCCTTATATAAAGGAATAATACATATTGTTTTTAACAGTAATATATTGTTTAACTATATTTATTGAATTTTCCCTGGATGGGGTGTCACTTGGATAAGATGAACATTAATGGGAAGCCTCTAGGACCTTCCATCTAGGGGCATAATCACATGAATGATTTGAGGAACCCACTACTCCTCCTCCCTCCTCATAAGGATGGCCTCCACTTTGGTTACAGCAAGGTATCTGTGAACTGGATTATTTGGATGAATGATGACAAAAGAAATCATTTGAATTACCATAGTTTTAAAATGGAAATTACTAATATCCCTGCAACAACCTATGGTGGCTCAAGGGCATTTAGACTGATCATTAATGGTGATTGTGAATGGGTTCAGACTTTGGTGTTATCATTTCACTACCTATTTTGTTATTTTGGTTCACCATTAGAACTTCACCATGGTGTGCAGATGGGAGAGAGCCTGCTCTCGTAGAAGTGGTAACTCTCATGCTCTTTGTGCAAAACCTAACTCTCCCTCTAGAAATCCAGTGACTAGAAATGAGAATCAACAACTGGAACCCTCCTCTAAATGGGGATGTCATATAGAGTGCTTTGATCTGGAAGGATTCTCTTTGGTATATGGCCCCATGACAGTCTCTCCATTGAGAATTATATTCTCTAGCCCGCCAGGTCAGGGCGATAGTAGTGGAGAAACTCCATATTCAAGATTTATTTCAATGGAGCCAAAATTGAGCTAGGAATCAAACTCCTCAAACAGTCATCAGGCTCTGGACATTCTTTAGGGACTTCTCTTCGAGATCTACAATGAGATGGTGGATCTCAAATTTCATATGGAACTTATGGATCAAATAATTTCTACACTCATGGAATTGCACACTGGTTTGGTCCCTTAACAACCAGAGTCGGTTCTTCTAGCACAAGATGTGATTATTCTTCAGGTTTCCATTATCCTTCCTCCAGGTGATCTGAGCATCTCCTCTCCGAATGATCATGTTTATGAAACAGATCATTGAATGGTTCTATTCTCAGTTGATTATCTTTAGTTTTCTTAATACTATAGTTGTCAATTCAACATTGTTTGTAGTTCCACTAAATTCTCCATTATTTCAATACTATGTACACTCAACTCTTATGTCGAATTATCTTTTGAAACTATGGGGAACCTATGGCTCTAAGTTGCATGGGAGTAGGGTTGGTTTCCTTTTTTTGGAAATATTGTCTCCAGGACTATGTATGTATATTTTTTTATCTCTATAACAGGTAATAAAATCTCTAACTTACAAAAAAAAATACTATATTTATTGAATTTTTAATCTATTTTAAAAGTTTTAAATTTAATATTAAATATACAAAATATTAGTTGTACATGTAATAATTATAGTTTATATTAAACACGATATTATTTAAATTAAATGTTTTAGAATTATAACATTTATTGTGTGATAATAATCTAAATTTTTCATTATTACTTAACTTAACTCTCATTTCATAACTCTAGACAAACTTAGCTTAGATGGAAAGTATCATTAATGAGAAAATAAGGATTTGCCTTCACTAGATAACAACTATAATGTAATATGGTGCGGCATACACTCTTCTTATTTCATATTTTCCTTAGAAGGCCCATATTAGACCTCAAATTTCCTCTAATGTGGGTCAAATTACTCATTCAAATTAAATTTCTTTGCACCCCTATCTTTCCTTAGATCCTTTTACAAATGGGGATTTGAATTTGTTGGCCTTATATATCGTCCATCCAATGAAAAATAATATATTTTCATATGCATATATTATATAAGTAAATCAGTGGAAGTCAAGCCTTTGAAGTTTGCAAGAGAATATAAAATAGTTGCATTTCTATAAGAGGATATTTTTTACTAAAAAAATTTTCCCTTGTGAAATATTTATAAAACACAGAGCTCAATTTACTTAGAAAATGTTTTAAAAAATTGTTGATTTTAAAAAAATTAGGCATTGAAAATATATTGCTTATCACCCACACAAAAAATGAACAATTTGAAGTGACAAATATCGAAATAGAAAAGATCCTATCCAAAGCAATGGATATTCACCATTGAGAATCAACTAATTGTCTTTTTGAAGTTGTTTGGGCCTATAGCACTACATGGTAAATTGTAACTAGTTTTAGACCCTATGAACTAGTTTATGGTAAAAATGTCATATTAACCATTGGGTTTGAAATTAGAAACTTAATGAGAAGAGAACTTGCATTATATATAGACCTTTTAACAACACAGGAATAACACCTTCTCCAACTTAATTCCATGGATGAGTTTCAACAACAAGCCTTGCAACATCCATAACTTGTCTAATTGAAGAGGACACAATGGCATGACTATTTTGTCAAACATAAGTCCTTCCACAATGATGATTTTAAGGGAAATATTCATACTCTTTGGTTGGGACCTTATGGAGTTGATAGTTGCTTTGCTAATGGTGTTTTCAAACTTCAAACAACACATTTTGACTAGATTCTATTCATGGTTAATGGTAAACATCTTAAGTTGTATAAGAAACCATTGTTGAAGTAAGAATTCATCTCTTAGTTACATCCATAGTTTCAATTGATTGAATCCATTATATCCTTCAATGTGGAATAGATTAACCCTCTTACTGTGTATTGAAAAATAATAACACAAAACATTGTGATAAAAACGCTAGGGAGTGTCACAGGTCATGAGATTTCTTGAAAACAATTTTACAAGTGAGTTTTTCCTTGAAATAAAAAAATAATAATGTTCTCCTAGAGAAAACCTTTGGGTACCACAAGACATTAGAAACCCTCAAAAATAGTTATAAAGCATCCTTCCTTTAATAGAAATAGAGAAAGAAAAAATTCAATGATCCACAAAAACATAATTTCTCTCATTGAGTACAACATTTGAAGTATATATTTATATATATATAATGGGTGGTACTAGTGTGTTCTCCTTTCTATAAATTTCTACTATGGATATTATTCCTTGATACACAATCTACTTTGTTTTCTTCACTTTGCTAAAGAATACACAATGTTCTATTCAGTATGCTAAATAATTTTCACTACTATGTTCCCTTGAAGATATGATCATTGCAAGTTGTTTCTATTTAAGACATTCCAAACAAGTGACTCACATATATTTTACTTATCTTCTTCATACTATTTGTTCATCCTATAATTGTTTGGAACTTATTAATTTTTATTCAACAGTGTTATTTAAACCTTCAATTTTTGCCAACTATTCCTCTTTATTTTCTTTCTCGCCCTCTTCTATTACTCCTTGCCCACCTTTCTAATGTTAATTGTCTACTATGACCAAATACCGTAGTTGGGGGGTGTGAATGTCATAACATTATGTTAAACTGTCTTTTTTATATAAACGAGTCGTTGTGTGGTGGATGTGTTTGTAGATAACATCTAATGTTTGTCATCCAATATAGTAGTAATATATTTAAATATGTTAGAGGTCATATGGTGACAAGGAAAGTTAGGATTTGTGTGGGCACCATCATATATTCAAAACATGTCTTGTATCCACATGTGGAACAAGTGGCATATGAAATTATAATGGATGGTAATGAAAGTTCACATGAATATTGCATTGCAAGATTGTGAAACATGGTGGGTGAAGTCCTTTTCATAAAATATCCTTCGTCTATTTTTCAAATATCATATGGCAATCCCCATTATTCAAGCCTATATGTAGGTTTTCCCTATAAGAGCTTCAAGTAATTTGTGTCAGGTGTGGTGGACTCGGAGGTATATATGGCTTAGGAGGGTGGCTATGATGAAACAATCTGGTTCAAATCACACACATCCAAAATATTTGGAACACTACAAATAAATCCATGTGGATAAATAATATATTGAATAATGTATGAGAATATGAATATGAATATATTTACAATGAGGACCATATATATACCCACGCAGGGGTGCCCTTTCACTAAGAGACATGAACTTTCATTAGAAGGTGGCTCTTCATGAAATATTAATTATTGGTTATTAATTATTGTTTTTTTTAAATAAAAAAGATATTTCATATTGCCATTGTGTTGTTATAGTACAAAAATGCCACATGTCATCACTCTGCCACATGTTCCACCAAATTAGTGGAAACCGGAACAGGTGGCAGACTGTGATACTTTTATTCCAAAGTGTTATCTTCCATCTTCCCTTCCAAACAGAAACCAGAGAAGGTGGCGGATTCATGTTCTTACAGAACTATTATAGGAGTCTAAGATAAACTAGCAACTGAAAAAAGAAAAAAAAATTGTAAATCTGCATCATCCCAGTATAGAGATCTGGGTAGGAATTGTACAAGGGGCCCATTGCAAAGAACCATAGATTAATCATTGACACCTAGGGGTATGTCATCCAAAGATCCAGTGAGAGTGTCATCCCTGGGATGGAGCACGAAAGGATTTGCACAGGTCAGGAAACGTTGATTAACTAGTGCATTCAAGAATGTGTCATACAACATGTCGATCCATTGACTCATGAGGGTGTCCTGGTGGAGTTGGTTTTCCATTTGGCTCCTAAGCTCAAAGATGAGCTCTAAATGCTCTGGGCTAAAGAGAGGAGGCGGAGCAGGGAAAAATTCTCGGATTGCAGAGAGTGGTTGAGGCGCCAAGAAAGGGTGGTCCCCTTGTGTGGTGCCCCTGTCCTCCAGCCCGGTGCCAATGTCCTCCACCTTGACCATCTTCACTTCTTCCCTGCTTTTGTTGTTGGTGTCCTGGGCTAAAACATTTGAGTCCAAGTGGAGGAATTCCCCTGGGAATTCCTCCTCCATTATGTAGGTGGTGCCTTACATGGTAGCTTGGGTGCTACTACTCATTTTGTTGTGGATGGGAAACTACAATTCTTCTAGAACAGTGAAAAGGAGGGATTCTGGAGGAACCTGGATGGGTTCCTCCAGAATCACCTCCTCAACATAAGGCATCGGTGGAGTCATTGGCCTCTCTGTGTAGTAAATCTGGTCTATGAACATGGTTCGTTCTAACTGATGCACCCATCTCTATCAGGAAACATAACTATACCAGGTTGGGCCGCGCCTCATCTTACCCCTCTACCTCGGCATGGCTAGGCTAGGAGGGCTGGTAATTCATTGAGTGACTGCGAGGTAGACCCACTACTCACTGGTCCCTTTCTCAGAGAAAGCAAGGTGGTAGAGCATGAAGGAGAAGTAGTGCCAATCTATGCCGAGCGGGAGAGTTAACCTCTGGGCCGACATGACCCCTATACTAGCCCGATCTCTGAAATTAAATTTCAGTTCCATCATTATCCTAGCTCGAGGGATCTTTCCTCCCATTCTCTGCAGGAAATAATGGTCGCCTTTCATTCAATACTAACGTGAAGGGCGACGACATGCCATATTTATGGCTTGAGTCCTAGGTAGGTTACGTGGCCTCCCATTGCTACGTGGAACCCCATCTGAGACCGAAAAATATTTTCTAGCTAAGTCCATATAGCGGTTTGATAGCCTAGACTATGTAGAGGTTTGCACATTCCAGTGAATCAACTCCTCCATGGTATCCACACCCTCTTTTTCCAGACAATCAACGATTTTTTTTGCCTCTCTTTTCACATGGGAGGGGATAAGGGTGATATTTGGCTCTAAGAAGGATTTTAAATATTCCAACAATCCTGAGAGTCTCCAACTGGGTGAGACCTCCAGAGGGTGTGATCCATGAATGATTTTAGTGATAAGCCAGATAATGATCTGGGATTCGCCCTCCACTTTAAGCTGATGAAAGTCATGATCTGTTGCAAGCTTGATCCCTTTGAGAAGGCTCCATAGCTTTGTTGCATTATTTGTTTTGAGTCCTAGATAACCTACTGCATAATGTAGAATTTTTCCCTCCTCGTCGCGAAGGACCGCACCAAAGCCCGCCAACCCTGGATTCCCTTTTGACGTGCCATCAAAGTTCAATTTAATAAAACCAAGGGGCAGGGGGGGGACCAAGAGCACGGGTTGTTCCTGGTCCTAGTGATGTCAATAGTATATTTTCCATCAGTGAGGTCAAGATACCAAGCCTGTAGGATATGACTCTCTCCAGGATTGCAGTTAAGGTCCTCTTGGGGCCACTTCCTAGCTATAATCATTTCCTAAATCAATTTCAAAATTGTTTCCTAGGTTGAGAGAGGGGGTGATGACGTCGAGTGAAAAATCCTTTTGCTTCTTTCTTTCCATATTTTCCACATTGTGAATCCAGGTAAAATTTCCAGATGCGATCCAAGATTAGATTTTGATAGGAAATCGTGTCCCAATTCTCCACTGTGCTTATGATGCTAGATTTTTTTTTGTTGGATCGATGCATTAGTTGTGCTCCCATAGCACAGATGATCTCACTATATTTGTAGAGGTTAAATAGGTTCACTATCATTTCTTCCTGTTGCTGATAGAGGAGACAGATTGAGGGCCCCACAAACCCGTGCTTATGAATATTGTCCCAAGCGAGTATACGGTTTTGGACAGTCATCCATAGGAATATTGAAACTTTCGACCATTATTTTGGATTCCATATCTTTCCCCACATGTGGTCCCTTGGTTGCTCCTGGTATTTTTCCTGTAGATGATAATCTTCTTTGACTGAGAACCTGCCTAGTGTGGAGTGCCCCCATATGATTATGTTTGGACCTTCCCTAATGTGTATTTTCCTTTGATTTGCATAGTCTTTCCAGTCTTGTAGGTCCAACTCGGTCTATATGTATAGTTCATGAGGTTCAATCTTCCAGCTTCGCCAGGGATGATGCCGATCATTTTCTTTCCATAGATCCTTTACATGCAGGGAGTCCCCAGACTGAATTTTTTGATGTAGAGGGATGAGGTCTTCAATAGTGGTTAGAGGTGGTTGTTGTTTCCAGGAGTCTTTCTAGAACAAGGACTGTTCTCCATTCTGTATCTCCCATAAGGCATGTTTCTATATGAGCATATGATTGTTCCAGGCCATTTTGCAAATATTGGATCCCTATACTTGATCATTGAATCTAATTAGTTTCTCTTCTCTGGTAGTGGGCGCGTATTTTTTTTTCTAGATTCTTTCCCAGAGTTCTATGGGGTTCTTGAGCCAACACCACCAAATTTTTTCCCCCATTACACGATTTATTTTCCCTGGATCTCTGAGTCCTAGTCCCCCTAAGGATTTAGGCCTGCAGATCTTGTCCCATCCTACCAATGCCCACTTTTTGTTTGGGTGAAGCTCGTGCCATAGGAAGCTACGTTGGATGTTTCTAATGGTATTGATGATAGACTGGGGTATTTCTAGAGAAGTGAAGAGGTAGGTTGGCAGAGCTTGAAGAACATATTTTAAAAGAACCAATTGAGCTGCAAGGTTAAGTGATCTAAAGGTCCAGTTACTAAGCCTATTAGAGATGGAGAGCAGTAGACTGTCCCATGAGATATTATTAGCGGTCGCTCCAGTGAGGGGAACACCTAGATAATTAGATGAAAGGGAGCTCTTAGGGATACCCAGAAGTCGTGAGATGTGGTTTTGGATCACCACTGGGGTGTTGAAGAAAACAATCTGTGATTTATCAAGATTTAAGGCCATTCCTGAAGCTTCAACGAAGTCTGTTAGGATTGAATTGAGATTGGTGTCTTCCTAGGATGTTGGTGTGTTCATCATAAGGGTCTCATCAACAAATTGGTTGTGAGAGGGGGTGGGTTGGATGTTGTGAAGAGGTAGGCATTTAAGGGAACCCTCCTCATTTGAGTCCTTGAGGTAGCGCCATAGTCCTTCCTCCAATATAAAAAAGAGAAAGGGGGAGAGGAGGTCCCCTTGTCGAATATCCCTGGAGGGAGAGAAAGGTTGGGAGGGAACTCCGTTGACTAAGATAGAGAAAAAAGCTGAGGAAGTGAGCCTCATGATCCAAGCCACCCAAAGACTGTCGAAACAAGAGGCCTCTAGGAGGGATCGCATGTATTTCCAGTTGATTCTGTCAAAATCTTTGGAAAGGTCGAGTTTGATGAGAATACCTGGAGTCCTTGTTGTTTTTAGCAAGTGAATGACTTCATGGGCTAGGATGACACTGTCTATTATTTTCATGCCTTCCACATAGTCATATTTCTTTTGGGAGATGATGTACGACAAAATTGGTTTGAGACGCATATCAATGACCTTTGTGATAATTTTGTCGATAACATTGTAGAGTGTTATTAGTCTATATTTCTTAGGATGTGTTACCCTTTCTTCCTTTGGGAAGAGCATGAGGAAGGTGGCATTGAAGGCTAAGAGAACTTGCCCTAAAGTTCTTGATTCCTCCACCACTTGCCAGAATTCTTCTATGATCATTGGCCAGCAATAATGGAAGAAGTTTGTCGTGAAACCATCTGGACCTGGATATTTACCTGGGGGCATTTATTTAACTGCTTCATCCACCTCCTCTTGGGTGATGGGCCTTGTCAGGGCTTCATTCTGTTCATGTGTGACTAGGGAGGGTATGTGCCTGGTGATTTTTCATATCGCTGGCGTTCTATCTTCGATAGGTTCTGTTAGGATATATTTGTAGTAGTTGGTCAATTCCTTTGATATTTTTTCGTCGTCCCTGATGAAATTTCCATGGGCATCCTCCAATTGGGTGATTATGTTGATGTATCTTCGATGCACCATGGATTGATGAAAGAAATTGGTTTTCTTTTCTCCCTCTTTAAGACACTATACTTTGAATTTCTTCCTCTGGAGTATTTCCTCATGTTCCTTTTTCTATCTTCCAGTTCTGCCTTGAGATCCTCCTCTTCCTTCATTAAGGCTATTGTTTTGTCCCCAATGATGAATATTTTTTGCAACTTTTCCAGGCGTTTCTCAATCTCCTGTATTCTTTGCAGAATGTTCCCAAATACATTCTGATTCCAGATCTTTAGCCATGCTTTAAAGTTTTTGAGCCATTGTTGGAATTTGTACATGCATGTGCCATGGTCTATTTTTTCTTTTTCCCACCGGGATTCTGAAATCCTTTAAAAGACTGGGTGAGTGAGCCAGAACTTCTCAAATATGAAAGGGTTTGAGATTGGGTGCGGATCCAGTATCAAGACAGAGTGATACTGGCCAGTGATCCGAGCGTGATTTTGGGAGGATGTTGGATTCAATGATGGGATCCTCCAACAACATGGATTATGAAATGAGGAATCAGTCCAATATGCAAGCTACATGCTTATTCACATATCTGTGATTGGACCAAGTGAAGAGACCAATTCTAGTTTCTATATATATTAAATAAAGTTGATCTATGAAGGCTCGGAACTTACCACTATATTGATCAAGATGCTTGGTGCCTCCTGTATTTTCCTCCAATGTTAGGATGATATTGAAATCACCTCCCAACAACCAATTAGATGAACCCAATAGCGCTTTTTTGGTGGCTATTCGCTTCAAAAATAGTGATTATACTAAGCACTTTGAGGCCCGTACGTGTTTGTGATCATGCCCTCTTTGGTTGACCCTATGACTTTGAAGCAAGCCATAAGTGTGTCAACCATTGAAAATGGTTGATATACTATGACTGTATCTAGGTTCCACAAGATTTCAAGGCCTCCTACCGCTCCATTGGAGCCTGTATGAAGGGAATCATGGACTCTCTAGCAACACCAAAATATGTCTACAAATTCTTCTCCTGAACATTTTGTTTCATGTAAAAGGAGAATGTTTGGATTCTCAATAAGAATGCAGTCTCATAGGGTCCTCTGTTTGGATCCTCCATTGAGCTTGCTATCCCCCACTTTTAGGGATAACCGAGGATATTATGTCTCGAGGCCCACAGGTACTAGACATGGAGTACCGAGAGCCAGATTGACTTGAGCATGGCTCTGGAGGGCCCATCTTTTATCCCTTTCAGCGCCTCCACTTTTTCAGTAGCAACAACGTCCATCACCTCGGCTTGGTCCTGTATCAGAGATGGTTCTTTCTCCATGAGGTAATGAGTCTGGGTACCATGGTATGTGTCACTCTGATCCTCAAAACCTTTGAATATGCGCATTTAATTCCTTTTGTTTCTAACGGGTGCTTGGATCTTATACTTATCCACTTGACCATGTCTGGGGGGAATTACAGGATGCCCTAGTAAGCCTATGCCCATAGGTTTTGAGTTTCCACTAGGGGGTTCATCATTCTCTCTCGTCATACTTATCACTTTCCATCTTACTTCCCTCTCATCTGTCCCATCTCATTGGTCTAGGCATTGGGTTGGCCAATCATTTAAGGGTTGCATCTTGCCTTGTGGGAAGAAAGGGATAAAGGCCCGGAAGGTAAAAGCAAGCTGGAAAAAGATAAAATCCTAAAAAATAAAACCTCGAGATGCTTCGCCCAGGGATCCCCGAGAAAGCATTAAAAAGATTCTCAACAAAAAACAAGAGGGACCCATAAAAAATAATAAAACAAGACCTAGTCAGAGGATAGGGGGTCTCATCATGAGCCAACCTATTAGGTCCATGGGAATCTAGTGGTATGACACTACTATCAGCTGGTCACCACGCCAGGGTTGTGTCTCTTGGTTGCATGGCCAATAGAAAGGGGGTCTCATCACGAGCCAACCTTCTCATTTTCATGAAAATGAATGCCACAACTGGTCACCACGCCAGGGCACTGTCCCCTGATTAGATTCTTGAAAGAAAAAGCAATAAAGAAATAAGAATAAAAAGGCATGAATGGATTAGAAACATTTACATCCAAGACAGGTGCAACTCACCTTCTACAAAGGAAACCACAGGTAAGCCTTGCATTTCTCTGCTATCGTTGCACCCATTGTCAAGACATCCCTTATCCACCTCATCCATTAAACATGACTTGGATTTGATATCTTCCTAAAACATCCCATTTCCAATGGACACTAGCCCAATAAGACGCCTTGACACTTCCTCCAAACTTGCCTTGCAGATTTGTATAATGTATTTGAGCACTTGACTGGGTAGAAAGGGTTTTATGCACATGTTTAAAAAAATTGGTGATTGGATGTGATTGACATTGTTATGATCTGTGTGACTCATGAGCCCATGGAGGGTGTATCTGTTGATGTGCAAGATCATACCCGACGGACAGGTACCATATTGGACAGGTACACATGTGGAGATGATTAGTTCTGACCTCCATGGGGCTGAAGAGCCCACCAGATGGATGTTGATACCCCAGCAGTGGGCAGAGATAGGACAGAGGGGTTTGCACCGGAGAAGAGGAGGACGTTCGACAGAGTCACCCTGGAAGAACCTTACCCAGGGGGGTTGTGCCCCTTCCACTAGGACGCTGGCCTTGGAAGGCCATGACGTCACCCAGAATATCCTATGACATCATCCAGCGATGTGGGAGCTTTGGGAGGCAGTTGAGGCATGTTTGGCATGTGTGGTAGCTTCTAGAATCCCAAGGAGGGCTAACGTTTTGTTTCAAGAGGCCACATTTTCCATAGAAAGGGCCAATGTCACCATAAAAGGGCATGAGGTCCTCATTATTTGCTTGATTAGGGTTTCATTATGACATTTTAATGTAAAACAATATTATTTTGTGTTTTGGCCTTGTCGACCTTTTGATGACCTAAAATTTAATTAAGGTCATTTGTATTGTATAAGTAGAGAGCTAAAACTCTCATTTTAATAATCATCATTCACTCACACATAGTGAGTTCTGAAATTTGTGCCCTACTCTAGGGTTTTTGGCTGAAAATTGTTGCACACTTGTTGAAGGAGTCCTTTTCTTGGCTATTTTGGAATTTTCTTGGTGGAAGGTTTACAACTAGGGTATGGCTATATGAATGGTTGATGAATGTAAGTGAATTTCTGCAAAAACACTTCTTTATTGAATGGTATGATATTATTTACTTGCATTTTGTTGTTATAATTTGTTGGATTAAACCCTAAGTGAAAATCACATGTTGGTGTCCTTCTTTCATGTCCCTGCTAAGATAATCCAAGAGCCATTTTGATTTTTTGAAGTTAGGTAGAGCCTTTCCATAGCAATACTCTACTCCTACTCTTCTAGCCTATCCATTTTATTTCTTGTCTTTGAGCCAAGGAAGGAGAAAACGCACTAAGGCCTAGGGTTTCTACACCTTAGTGAGCCATTTTCCCTAGGGTTTAATTGATGAAGCCTTGACTTAGCAACACTTCATCATTAAACTCTCTTGTCATTATCCTTAGCATCTATAACTCAAGCTAGTCGTTTTTCTTGTTAATGAGATAAAGAAGGAGGAGAAAGCACTAAGGCCTAGGTTTTTTACACCTTAGTGAGCCTTTCTCCCCTAGGGTTTCATTGTTGAGGCCTTGCCTTAGAAACACCTCAACATTTAACCCTCTCATCTTTAGTCATATCACTATCATCATGACCCTTCAACTTTTTCAAGTGATTCTTGACTCCATTTACCCTAATAGCACATTGATCTAAGACTTCTTGTATTGAGTACCTTGATCATACACACATACAAATACTTTGAACAAACTATTAATCCTTCTAACCCTAGATTAGACTAGAAATTACTAACCCTATTTCTAATGTCATCTATTCATGCTATAAACATCTCATTGCAACATTTATTATATCTTTAAAGCAATTGAAAGATTGGCTAAAGCGTTTCTCATAGTCTTGTTACTTTGATTTCTATTCATCATTGCAAAGTTTCTTTAACATTTATTGTCAAGTAATATTGTGTAATCATTGCTATTGTATAAACATTGATTTGCTTCATCAATATCATTGGTCAATTTCTTATCATCATAAAGTCCTTATATGAAGTACTAACCAGCAAGTAATCTTGCACATGTATAGTTTCTTTGTTGCTTTGTCTCGGGCAGGTACACTTTCTTGGTTATTACTTATCTTTATTGGCTGATTAGCTAGGACATTCTGATCGGTGGTGACTTGTGAGGGGGGAATATTCTACTTAACCTTTCAAAACTTTTCCTTCTCAAAACCCTAGGTCACCGAGGATGTCTCCCCTGGGCCTACCACCCTAAACAGAAAGAGTTATCCTATTGAGGTGACAGTGGTAGGATAGTCTCAGTTATGTCAGTTTTCCTTTCTTTCATCCATCTTCTACCCTATCTACAAACTGTGCGATAACATTTTGGTTCCGTTTTCGGGGAACACTGAGTCAATTCTCCTCAAGATGACACTTTTCGGTAAGACTTGCCTCAAGATTCTTTATCTTACAAGCTTACCTGGCGACTCCACTTAGGGTGTTTTCCCTTATCTTTTTTATAGTTTCAAGAAAATTATTTGGCGAATCCACTGATGATGAAGCCAACTATGAGTTCCCAATGGGACCTGGGAAAATTCACACCTTTGGACATGATTAAAATCTCGGGATACCCTCAACAAATGCCCCCAAAGTACGAAAAGTGGATTCCTAGATTCATTGGTAGTGATGGGGAAAGACTTGACTATCACATGAGTAATTTTTGGGCTTTATTTCAACTCCACCCTATCAATGATGATGCAGAAGACTTGGTAATGAAACTTTTCTCTGCCACTCTGCATGGAAATGCTAGAAGATGGTATGATAATCTTCCAACCGCTAGCATCACATCTATGGACTAGTTAGAAGAAACCTTTCTCATGAGTTGGGGCATGAAATTGGAAGATATCCAATTATTAATTAAAGGACTCAAATACATAAGACAAACTGAGGATGAGACTGTTAGGTCTTTCAAGGTTAGGTTTCATATGTTTCTATACCATATTCCTAGAAGCCATTATCCTAAATACAAGTACCTCATATATCTCTATACCAATGAACTTATGGGACATTTGAGCTTCCTCCTCAACAAAAAGGGTCCAAAAACACTCAAAGTAGCGTATAACATGGCTATAAAAAATGAGGCAAATATCTCCTTGTTCAAGGAAGGACATTCCTTTTCCCCATATGACTTTAGTTTGGAGAGATTAGTTTCCCTTTAGATATTTACTAAAAATTCACAAGAAAGAAGGGAACAAGTTATCAATCAACAGAATGAAGACATAGTTGAGGAGCTGGAACCTAAGAAAAATGATGAAGTATCAACCTGCACTCCTCCCTCTGATGAAGCTGCCCATAAGCCATTTCCTCCTGCACAACAAAAGGACGATGAGGTTAGTTGCTTTCCTTTTCAGTATTCCGATGACGCCTTGTTCCATGATTCAAAAAATGAAGGAGAAATGGAATCCTCGAACGAAGTAGATATTCCTCGTTGTACAATTGAAGACGAAGGGGAAATTCATGAGGATGAAACAATGATGCATGTTGAAGACACCCAAGTCCTCAAATCTCCTGCACAAGAAGAAATGGTAATTTACCCTCCTCTACAAGATGTTGATGATTTTATTTATGATTTGGGAAATGAGGAGGAGATGGATGAGACTTTAAAAGTTCTAAATCCTTCATGCTATGATACAGATATTGACATAGTTGATATTGATGAGTTCATACAAGTCGAAAGATGTAAATGGGATGCAATTGGTTTTGGTATGGACCCCATTTACAACATTGAGAATCATTTCCAATTGTTTCCTTTACAATTATCACCACAGGATACTTTTGATTTTGATCAGTGGCAACAAGGAGATGATATATTCTCCCATACTTTTCAAACACCCAAGGATGACCTAGTACCTTGTTTTCCTAGTGATTTTTAGTATTACCTTGAGGGTTTTGATGAGTACTCCTCTAAGAACTTGGATTCATTCAGTGAAGAATATTATCAACCACCGTTGTGCTCAAGTTTTGATAGGAGTAAGGATGTTGTTTTCTTGAAGAAAAACCCTTGTGACAACTTTCTCCAGCCACCTTCGATTACTTTACTTTGCTATGTCTCTAGAGGTTTTGTTGGGATATTTGTCTCTTGTATTGATTTTTATCTGGGTCAAACCCTAGAGTCCAAGGGTTGGTTGAATACTACAATAATAAGTCTTTCATATCAGTGTTCCAACTTTCCCTTAAGAGTTTTCCAGTCATCTACTAGATTCCCGTCAATCCCTTCTGAGGCTTCAGATTATGGGAACGTCCTAGGTAGCCAGCTTGCAGACCTTTTGAGTCAGTTTTCTGAGCCTTTGACTTTTCATGATCCCTTCTTGAAGTGGATTGAGCACTTTCCACATAGAATGACTTGGCATGATTTTATCCCTCCCACCTGCCTCCATGAGTTAGACCTCGTGATTTCCGATGATATGATATATTCTCTAACCCATGTTATTTTTGTGTTTAACTTATCATTGTTTTGGTTTGTGATGAAGCACAAAGGCAAGTATTGTGGGACATTGATGGATTGGTTTCACTGTTCGTTTGACTACACCTAACATCCAGCCAATAGGTAAGTGCAGGTAAGTAGGTAGGCATCTGCATTCATTGTATATACCATTGCATTGCATACTAGAGTAGATTGATTTCACACTTGTACATATGATTTATTTTGTGTGTGTGTGTATATATATATATATATATATATATGAGTTGGGGGTGATATCACCACCCCAAATGATTACTGATAGATTCTGTTGAGATCAGGAAGGTTACAGGTTATGATAAAGATGTTGAGGTTCTCATGCACTCTACGGTGAGCACATGTCTCCGAGTTGGAGCCAGACGTTAGCCGCCACTTTTAGCGATAACTGAGGAGATTATGTCTTGAGGCCCACAGGTCCTAGACATGGAGTACCAAGAGCCAAATCAACTTGAGCATGGCCCTGGAGGGCCCATCTTTTCTCCCTTTCAGCGCACCCACTTTTTCAACAACAACAACATCCATCACCTCAGCTTGGTCCTATATCAGAGATGGTTCTTTCTCCATGAGGTAATGAGTCCAGGTATCATGGTATGTGTCACTCTGATCCTCAAAACCTTTAAATATGTGCATTTAATTCCTTTTGTTTCTAACGGGTGCTTGAATCTTATACGTATCCACTTGACCATGTCTGGGGGGAATGACATGATGCCCTAGTAAGCCTGTGACCATAGGTTTTGAGTTTCCACTAGGGGGGATTCATGAAAATTCATCGCCCGCTCTCGTCATACTTATCGCCTTCCATCTTACTTCCCGCTAATCTGTCTCATCTCATTGGTCCAGGCATTGGGTTGTCCAATCATTTAAGGGTTGCACATTGCCTTGTGGGAAGAAGGGGCTAAAGGCATGAAAGGTAAAAGCAAGTTGGAAAAAGATAAAAGCCTAAAAAATAAAACCTCGATATGCTTCTCCCAGAGATCCCCAAGAAAGTAGTAAAAATATTCTCAGCAAGAAACAAAAGGGATTCATAAAAAATAATAAAACAAGACCTAGTCAGAGGATAGGGGGTCTCATCATGAGCCAGCCTATTAGGTCCATGGGCATATAGCGGTATGACACTACTAGC
>JASDQU010100775.1:232331-247292 GCA_032191745.1 Picea mariana
CCCCAAGAAAGTAGTAAAAATATTCTCAGCAAGAAACAAAAGGGATTCATAAAAAATAATAAAACAAGACCTAGTCAGAGGATAGGGGGTCTCATCATGAGCCAGCCTATTAGGTCCATGGGCATATAGCGGTATGACACTACTAGCAGCTAGTCACCACGTCAGGGTTGTGGCTCTTGGTTTCATGGCCAAGAGAAAGGGGGTCTCATCACAAGCCAACCTTCTCATTTCTGTGAAAATGCTTGTGGGTAACATTTTGACCACTGGTCACCACGCCAAGGAAGTGTTCCCTGATTAGCCTGTTGAAATAAAAAGCAATAAAGAAATAAGAATAAAAAGGCATGAATGGATTGGAAACATTTGCATCCAGGACAGGTGCAGCTCACCTTCTACAAATGCACCCACTGGTAATCCTTGCATTTCCCTGCTATCACTGCACCCATTGTCAGGACATCCCTTATCCACCTCATCCATTAAACATGAATTGAATTTTATCTCTTCCGGAAACATCCCATTTCCATTGGACACTAGCCCAATAGGATGCCCTGTCACTTCCTCCAAACTTGCCTTGCAGATTTGTATAATGTATTTGAGCACTTGACTAGGTAGAAAGGGTTTTATGCACATGTTTAAAAAAATTGATGATTGGATGTGATTGACATTGCTATGATCCTTGTGACTTATGATCCCATGGAGGGCATATCTGTTGATGTGCAGGATCATACCCGACGGACAGGTACCATATTGGACATGTACACATGGGGAGATGATTAGTTAAGACCTCCATGGGGCTGAAGATCCCACCATATGGATGTTGAGACCCTAGCAGGGGGTAGAGATAGGACAGAGGGGTTTGCACCAGAGAAGAGGAGGACGTTCCACAGAGGCACCCTGGCAGAGCCTTACCCAGGGGGGTTGTGCCCTTTCCACTAGGACGTTGGCCTTGGAAGGCCATGACATCACCCAGAATATCCTATGATGTCATCCAATGATGTGGGATCTTTGGGAGGCAGTTGAGGCATGTTTGGCACGTGTGGAAGCTTCTAGAGGCCCAAGGAGGGCTAACGTTTTTCTCCAGGAGGCCACATTTTCCCTAGAAAAGGATAATGTCACCCTAAAAGGGCATGACTTCCTCATTATTTTCTTTATTAGGGTTTCATTATGACATTTTAATGTAAAACAATATTATTTTGCGTTTTGGCCTTGTCGGCCTTTTGATGACCTAAAATTTAATTAAGGTCATTTGTATTGTATACGTAGAGAGCTAAAACTCTCATTTTAATCATCATCTTTCACTCACACATAGTGAGGTCTGAAATTTGCACCCTAATCTAGGGTTTTTGGCTGAAAATTGATGTGCACTTGTTGAAGGAGTCATTTTCTTGGCTATTTTGGAATTTTCTTGGTGGAAGGTTTACAACTAGGGTATGGCTATATGAATGCTTGATGAATGTAAGTGAATATCTGCAAAAACACTTCTTTATTGAATAGTTATGGTATTATTTACTTGCATTTTGTTGTTATAATTTGTTGGATTAAACCCTATATGACAAGCACATGTTGGTGTCCTTGTTTCATGTCCCTACTAAGATAAGCCAAGATCCATTTTGATTTGTTGAAGTTAGGTAGAGCCTTCCCATAGAAACACTCTACTCCTACTCTTCTAGCCTAGTCGTTTTATTTCTTGTCTTTGAGTCAAGGAAGGAGAAAATGCACTAAGGCCTAGGGTTTCTACACCTTAGTGAGTCATTTTCCCTAGGGTTTAATTGATGAAGCCTTGGCTTAGCGACACTTCATCATTAAACTATCTTGTCCTTATCCTTATCATCTATCATTCAAGCTAATCGTTTTTCTTATTAATGAGCTAAAGAAGGAGGAGAAAGCACTAAGGCCTAATGTTTCTACACCTTAGTGAGCCTTTCTCCCCTAGGGTTTCATTGTTGAGGCCTTGCCTTAGCAACACCTCAACATTTAACCCTCTCATCTTTATTCATATCACTATCATCATGGCCATTCAACTTTTTCAAGTGATTCTTGACTCCATTTACCTTAATAGCGCACTGATCTAAGAATTCTTGTATTGAGTACCTTGATCATACACACATCCAAATAATTTGAACAAAATACTATTCCTTATAACCCTAGATTATACTAACAAATACTAGCCCTATTGTTGTCGTCATCTATTCATTCTATAAACATCTCATTGCAACATTTATTATATCTTTAAAGCAATTGAAAAATTTGCTAAAGCGTTGCTCATAGTCATGTTACATTGATTTCTATTCATCATTGAAAAGTTTCTTTAGTATTTATTGTGAAGTGATATTGTGTAATCATTGCTATTGTATAAACATTGATTTGCTTCATCAATATCATTGGTCAATTGCTTATCATTATAAAGTCTTTATATGAAGTACTAACCAGCAAGTAATCTTGCACATGTATAGTTTCTTTGTTGCTTTGTCTCGGGCAGGTACAGTTTCTTGGTTATTACTTGTCTTTATTGGCTGATTAACCGGGACATTCTGACCGGTGGTGACTTTTGAGGGGGAAATATTATACTTAGCCTTTCAAACCTTTTCCTTCTCAAAACCCCAAGTCATCAGGGATGTCTCCCCTGGGACTACCACCCTAAACAGAAAGAGTTATCCTATTGAGGTGGCAGTGGTAGGATAGTCTCAGTTACGCCAGTTTTCCTTTCTTTCATCCATCTTCTACCCTATCTACAAACTGTGTGATAATAGAGCCCTATGATATTCCATGTTATGATCTTCATCATGATGAGATATGAGGTGGATGGAGATATCCCTCTGTGAGTCTCTGGATCTACCTTGAATTGAGCATATAATTGGCCACTTCCTTGATGAGTTGATGGGAATATTTGTGCCCTTGTCTCTTACTTTCACGGGAGGTTCATTTGATCTTAKTGGTTGGGTCTAGGGAGATCCCTAGTCATGAGGTGGAKATTGCCATGGAGTCGATGAATACTTTATGTACCTTTCTCAGTTGTTCCACTGGGATGGTTTGAAAATCCTTTCTATTGAAGGCTTCCTCCATTTTTTCTAGATCTATGTCTGCCAGATCTTGCTCATCAAGTTGCATTAGAGTATCCCCACTCTCCTCTAGCTTGTCCGTATATGGATTGCTTGTTGGTCTTGTGTCTTGGTTGTTTTCTTTTCCTAGTTTCATTTGGTGCTTGGATTTACCCTTTACATTTTCCTAGTTGTCTTTTTTGTGTGGATATTCGACCTCTTCTTCCCCAGGGAGTCGGTTAAGAATGTCGTAGGAGTTTTTGGTTGGGATTTTCTGAGCATTTTCTTGAGTTTTTTTTCTGGGTGGATGGTGTTTCCTGCCTGTGACCGTGGTGAATCCATCCTTTTGCTTCCCCTCTCTTGCTTTTAGATTATGGGCATTCAAGGGACAGTCACGGAAAAGGTGTCCATGTTCATGGCACTTCCTGCAATGGAAGGGAATGTGCTCATAATCCATCATTTGATTCTAGTCCTCATCTTGATATTCTAGGGTTATTAATCCTGGTAAAGCCTTTGATATGTCTATGTAGACACAGATTCAAGCGTAGGAAGTGTATTTTCTCTGCTTTGTGGCTTCCAAAGATTTGAAATATCTTCCCACTATATTCCCTATACCCATTAGGATTTCCTCCAGCCAGAACTCTTGTGGCAAGGAGTATAGTCATATCCAGACTAGAGCCATTGTGAAATATTCTTTCTCTGGGCCGAAGCGGTCAGTCCAAAATCGAAGGAATATCCCAGTTGATTTGTAGAAGTATGGCCCATTATCAAAAATTATATCCTTATCTTCCATACTATAAAGGATGATCGTAAAAAACCCCTTGGAGTTGAGTTTCACTTCAAAATATCCCTTGGGGTTCCTCCAGTCTTTGATCCATCTCATGAGATCCCATTCTGAAGGCCAAAGACCAAGAAACTTGCCTATGAGAGCGTGTTCCCTCATGAGTTGGGTGTGTTCCCCAACCCTAGTTGAGCTTATGGTATATCATGGTGGTTTATCATATTGGGGAATTCATTTCCATGGTTCCCATCCTTGAGATGCATTTGGATGAGATGTGCTTGGATCCACATCCATTTATTTGCTAAATCATTTATCCTTGGCTAGGAGTTGATCTCTCAGGTGTGGAGGGGGCTCAAATTCAGGTCGCTTAGCGTGCAGTCCTTCTCTATCATTGGAGACCACATGCCGGTACGAGGGGGGTGTCCCCCCCCCTTCTGGGTTCATCTTGTGCGGTCAGCTGTCGCGTACTGGTTCTGCCCAGCTGCTTTGGTGAGACTGTTTCTGCTGCAAGGGAAACAAATCATGCAGTGTATGGTTTTGCTAGGGTTTTTCCCATTCGCTCCTTCGAGAAAAACTATGGTAATGATTTGAAAAAAGTACCCATAATGAAAAAGGTACTTATTAATTATTGTTATTTTCTATTAATATTTGTATTTTATATATTTATGTCCATTACATTTCCTTCCCCTTAATAAATGCTTTATCCTCAAAGCATATTTATTGAAATTCCTTATGTCTTTTCTCTAGCATGTAATGTCTTTGTTAAGTTCTTGGTTCTTGCGTATGTTATGGATAATGATATGAGATAGTATGAACCTCTAAGTGATCAGTAGAATTTTTGAATTGTAAAAGGATCTGACCATCCTAATTCGATCCTTTGTGGAACGGTGTGCTTATGTGATACCCAATATGCATGGTTATTATGAGAGTCAGTGATGTTGGTATCAATATTCTTCAAAACATAGATTAATTGTTTTCTTTTTTAGCGATCTTGATACACTGATTTCTTAATCTATATGATCAAGTTCTGACTTTGATTCTTAAGGAGAGAAATTTATTTATCTTTATCTTCAACAAACTTTTCAAATTCTTTTTGCACCTTTTGTACTATTTTTTTAATTATCTTGAAGAATAATCTTTGAGATATCTTTAAGTTCTTCTGATGTTACTAGATCTGAATCCAATTTAAAGTCCTGTAATGTTATCTTCTTCTTTTTATAGGAGAGTGTCAAAAACATGTTCTTTATGTTTAATATGAACGGCCCTAGTGTTTCCATCCAAGGTGAACCTAGAATTATGTCACTCTCATCAGAGAATAAATATCTAATAGTGAATTTCGATACAAAGATATAATCTCCAACATTTAGTTGTAGATTGATTATGTCATATTCTTTTTCACTCCATGATCTTGTCTTTTCAATTATATTTGAGTCAAGATTCAATAATCAGTTAGCACATTTGACACTAACATAATTACTATTCTCAGTAGGAGCAATAGATTGTATATTGTACAGAAATGTGAATTGGAAGCACAATGTATCCTCCTGATCTTCCTCTGATTTATTTGCATGAGAGTTCTATTTTGTAATTCACCTTTGTAATTTTCAAGTTTTCTTCGAAATTGCAGAAAAATATTTTTTTCTTCAATGGATTTTGATTTTTAGATGGCGAAACGTCGGTTGGTGKTAAAGGAACAAATCAAAGAAACTCTAAGAAATGGATTTTGGCCCAAAATCCAAATCATCCAATTTCCAGGATCAGAAAACGAGGCTCTAATACTAAATGTGACGAACCAATTGATTTAAATCACACACATCCAAAATATTTGGAACAATACAAAGAAATCAATGTGGATAAATAGTATATTGAATAATGTATGAGAGAATGAATATGCATATATTTACAAATGAATTCCATGTATATACCCATGCAAGGGTGCCCTTTCACTAAGAGACATGACCTTTCATTAGAAGGTGTCTCTTCATTACATATTAATTACTAGTTATTAATTATTGTTATTATTTATTAATATTTGTGTTTTATATATTTATGTATGTTACATTGGCTTGGAACATTGGAGGACTTTGGAGGAGGAGCAATGGGAACTTCTTACAGACCGCTCACCTTGGGACCCTTGTTGAATGTGCACATTTTGGAGCTTGATATGTGTCACTTAGAGTGGGGGAGCTTCGCATGTGGAAATGTCTGGTGATAATTGGTTACGTTGATTGATGTGGAAATTATCTACTTTGTTATTGTTGGCTTACCTTATATTTCATGTTATAAAGAAAGGGAGGAGAGATTATTTTCATTCATAATCATATCGATCATGTGCTTGTATTAGAGATGTAAGAGATAGAGTGAACTTGTCTTTTTCATTGTACTTTAACTTCATCGTGAATTGATAAATTTCTCTTGAATGTTAGGGTTCTTGAGGTGACTGAAGAAGACTAAGATTAGGGTTTTCCCTATTAATACAAGGGAGGGTTTGGGAGAAACCTTAGAGGAGCATATGGAACACTTTCACTTGTAGCTCTTGTGAGAGAAGCATATCAGGGTTTTGAGGAATTTGGAAACCCTAGTACTACTTGGTGTGCTTGATGTGGAAAAGATAGTGGGACACTATCTTGTTTCCTCTTCTAGTATAGGTTCCTATTAGGACTTTTTTATGTGTATGCTATCTTTTTGTGGATATTTGGTGGAGCTACCAACTTTGATTTGGAGTAATTCCTAGCTAGGAGGAGTTGCCAGCTAGAGTTTTTTTTTATCTTTTCCCTATCTATGGTTTGGAGAGAATGGCTTGTTCCAACTCGTATTAAGTTGTTGTTCTATGCTCATAAATTTGTATTATGTATCTATGAAGTATTCTTTTCTACCAAAACTTTATGTACTTACGGATTTGTTTTTCAACTTATGTTCTCATGGTGATTTAGTACTTTCTAGTGTTGGTTATGCATGTTGATTTCACATAAAATATAGAGAAATTTGTTAAGTGATTTGACAAACACATAGAATATAATTGGGAATATTTATGGCTATAATAAATATGTTATAATAAGTTATTTTTAGATATGGTTTATGTCAAGAAGCATGTCATAAGGGATAGAAACATTATTCCTTTGAAGTACATTTGTTCAATATTGATTTTCTTGATCTGCCTTGTGTATGTGGTTGAAAAGAATTCAATTATATGTTGTTGTATTTTATATTTTAGATTCATCCCTAAGGTTAAAAGTTCATAGGATGATATATCTAAGGAACCTCAAGACTAAGGAGAAATTTATATATTTTCATTAATTGTACTAATTGTATTAGAGCTTGTTTGACTAATATCGCTCTCTTGGTGAAGAGCAATTTTGGTGTTTCAATTGTTCTATATCTAGGAGAGGTTTTTGACCTATTACAGTTCATTGGGTATGAAACCATAGTGCACTCTGGAGAAGTACTTGAACCCTAGAAGGGTTGTTCGACTTGTTCTGTTATTGATTTTGGTTTGATGTGAGCTTCAAATTTGCAAGGATGGTTACCTTGAATCTTAGAGAGTGTGATACGTTGGATGGTGCTTCCAATTTTACACCTTGGTAGTGTAGGCTTCAAATTATTTTGGAGGAGTCCAAGCTTTGGGAGAGAGATGAGAAAGATATTGTTGCACCTATGAACCCCAAATTGTTGGCCTTTCATGTTAAGAAGGTCTACAAGGCAAAGATAATCATTCTTGATCCAATGAAGGATCAATGATCCATATGGTAGGATTACATAGTTGAGAGATCAATTGACTTCCATAGGGACAAAAGTGGAGGATAAGGAATCAATTTCCATTGCCTTGAATGTGTTTACTCCATCTTGGAAACTCGTTTTCCAAAGTGTTTGTGTTCATGATCATTTACCTATTTATGATAAGTTTTGGGATGACTTTGTGCAAGAAGGGATAAGGTTAGAACCTTTTTAGTAAATCAGAAGGAAGTAGAAGACTTGACCCTTGTTGAGAAGGTGAGGAAGGGAAGCAAGAAAGGATACAAGAAGGGTAAGAAGGAAGATTCAAGTCCTAGTAAGAAGGATTTGAGTAATTTGAAAACTTAACACGTCACTAGAAGGGACATTATGCTAGCCAATGTCTGGAGAAGAAGGGGAAAGCCAAAAAGTTGAAACAGGTTGTAGGGAATGTGAGTATTGTAGAAAGAGTGGATGATTTATCATCCCAGTTTGAAACTGCATTCTCCATTGTCTCGTGTTTATCTACCAACATTATTTCAAGTGTTGGATGATATTTATAAAATGGGGCATCGAGGCATATGACTTATGATAGGAAAATATTCATTATAATTTAGGAGTAAGAGGGAGGAACAAGTGTGGATTTGGGTGATTATGCTACATATATTATGAAAATAGTAGGCTCTATTTATTTTCATATCTCATCGGGAGATGTTCTTAGGTTGAACGATGCTTTGTTTGTTCCTATTTTGAAGAAAAAACTTCTTTCAGTTTCTTATATGGTATATACTCAGTGTACAAATTCATTTGAAGGACATCATTGTATTATTGATGATTGGAGTCTAGGAAGCTTGAGGAATTTGGTTAGAGGTGTGAATGTTGGTGGCATTTACAGGTTTCTTATTGATCCCATGGAGCTTGTACACACCAATGGGATTTTAGGTGAGCCTTTTAGCTTCAAGGAAGCCTATGAAAATTAGGATTGGAAAGATGTTAATATTGAGTATAGTTTCATTCAACAGAATTATGTTTGGGAGATTGTGCCAAGACTTGTGGTGAAATTAATGATTGATTCTAGGTGGTGAAAATTGACCTTGTATGTGCTTTGGATAGGTATGAAATTTCTTTAGGAGACCATCAAAACTGCTTTAGTGATAGCACTTTTTCATTTTTTATGCAAGTAAATCGTTAAGAATTTGCATAAAAGAAACCTCAAACCCTTCACCATAATATAACATTGTTGAGTGATGCATCATTTCAAATAGTATCTTATGCTTAGGAAAATCTAGCACTTTTTCATTTTCTCCTTGGGGACCCCACCTATTAGCTATATAGTAGTATAATAATAAGCTTCACAATTATCTGTGAGCATTTATAATAGGTGATGAATTTTTGACTCAACAACATGGAACTTGGATAAAGGGAAAGATGTTCTACAAATAACCCAAGGGTAGAGTGAGGCCGAGGGACCCAACTTAACTATTAAACATCTCTCCTTGGCCATGTTATTAACAGGAGTCATCAATCAAATAGTTTCTAGTGGGGAAGCAATAGAGAAATGGCCCTCCTTATTTTCTCACTACCTGGATATCAAAAGGTAGAATAGAGTGATGAAAGAGATGTACCCCCAAGAAATTGGAGAGACAACCCATACAAAGTTGCTAACACTAGTGGATTATCAATAATGCACGTTCAATTTGGCCTTGTTGGAATTTAAGGTTCCAAAACCCATCTCCCCAATAGAATACAAGGAAACTCAAATCAAGCTMAAGATAAGAAATACTCAACCCACTAACATCATTGACTTGCATCAGTAGGAAAGTSTCATGATGTACAAAGGGGTACTTCAATCCTCTTTTAGTGAAACAAAGATGAGGGAAATTATGCACAATATTGACAAACAATTGAAGAAACATAAGGTTGCCACTAAGGCAAACCAAACAAGAATAATGGATCTTGAACAAAATATTATAGCTCTACGTATAGACCCTAAAGACCCTGGTGTTGTGGGAGAATTGGTGAAATAGAAGGACACTGAAATCAAGGTCCTAAGAAAGAGATTAAACCTCCTTAAGACCCAACATGTGCAAACCCTAGAGTTGTAGTACATCCACGAGGAAAAAAAACAACTCTATCACCAGTTGGTTGAAATAAACAAGGTCATTACAAGGGTACATAAAGAAAATGAGAGGCTACAAGAATAAAATGAGACCCCAGAAATAAATAGCCTCAGTTGATCCAAATAGCAAAGTCAAGGACATAGCAGACTACCTCGGTAGACCCATCAAAATGCTTAACTACGATAATGGCTAACCTTAGTGTAAAAGAGATGGAGCTAGGAACTATGACCAGCCAATTCAAAAATAAAGATGCAAGGGTGAAAAAGTTGGAAGAACAATAAAAGAGCAGGGAAGTCTTGTTGGGTTAGATGAAATCTACTAAAGAAGAGGCCCTAAAAGAGATAGAAAAACTAAAGACAAAAGTGATAGGAAAATCAACCCTTAAAGAAGCCAAACATGTCATTCGGGATAACATATCCACTTTGATATCTGACAATTGGTCTCATTTTTCCTTAATAGGTGATCATATTGAGCTACTCACCCCATCCAAGAAATACATAAGTAGAACAACCAATGAGTTCTAGAAAATAAACCAGATTTGACTAATGACATCATAAAGTTCCTAAACAACGGGACTAAGGAGCATCTCAATGATCTGAATGTCAATGATAGAACCAACATCATAATAGATGCTAAAAAGGTCCTTACTAAAATAAGGTTCATGCAAAATTTTGAAAACATATTGTATGAGATGATAGGGGAAGTAGCCTCCTTCAAAAATAATATCACCGAGCTCATCAAAATTGGGTTTCAACCCCCCTGGGATGGGAATGGAGACATACTCCCCCAAAATAAGTATAAAGATTTGTTGGAGAAGAGCACAAATAATAAAAATAGATTTGATAAATTGCAAGGAGTTTTGTTAGGGAAGGATGTCATAGAGATGTCATTGGAGACTTTGAAATTTTTCATAGAATGAAAGGTATTTTTAAGAGCCTTCCCTAGCCATCCTATGAAAGATACACTAATTTGGATGAGCTTGTAAGAAACATGAATAAACCTAAATACTCCTTGAGCAAGGTTTGGCATCACATGTGTCAATATGGCAAGATCCCTTTGGGAAGGTAGGGAGAATCAAGTGGCACACAACATGCCTAGGAATAAAGTTTTGATAAAGTAAAAGGCTATGTCAAAAAAATAAATTGTGGTGGGACCCCTCCAAAAATAAGAGGTGGTTTGGAAGAATTAAGAAGTAGTAAACAGTTTCAAGATTTCTTTTTGGATAGATCACAAGGATATAAAAGAGGAATAAGGCGTTCTTTTCAAGGGTCAACACTTTGGGGAATTAAAGAAGTTCTTATTGTTGAATTTTCATAAGAGATGATATTGTATGTGAATACATATCTAGTGTTCTATATATATAAAGAACATATGGTGACCATGGTGACTGTTAGAGTCCTATAATTTTATAGGGTAATTCTTTATGCTGATTGTTATTCATTCTTCAATGATTTTGGGTTGAAAATAATATTCCATGTCGTAAATTATTTCCAAAAAGGCTCCTAGCTTGCTTGGTTTCCTCGATGATGTTGCCTCTCCCTCCATCCTTGATTCATCATCCTGCTACACCATTCATTCACTTTTGCGCCACTCACTCCCCTACCCATTCATCTTATTGGCCACATCTCACCCACCACTCATCCCTGCATAAGATAATGGTAAATTAACATAGGATAAACAATAATAAGGAATTAATTAGTTAATAGGTTATTAAATTAATAGTGTTAATACTAGTGTAATTAAATTAGTATAATTGGGCTAGTGTAATTAGGTTAGAAATTATATTAGTGCACTAATAATTAATTTTAAATTATTAATTAATAGTTACTAAATAATCAATAAATAAAAGAATAATAATAAAAAAAAAAACATTATTAAAACAAATAAAAAATTAAAATGAATAAAAACAAAATAACAATAAAATATAACAACAGATAAAACAAACTTTATAAAAAATAAAACAAAAAACAAATAATAATTAAAACGTAAAACAAATAAAAATTAAACGTAAAAACAAAACAAAAAATAAAAAATACAATAAAACAAAACATTGTAACAACAAAAAATTAAATAAAAAATAAAAAATGTATAATAAAACAAATAACATTTAAACTTACCTCCAGTGCACACACATCCCAATAAAAAATAAAATCAATGAACATATTATTATTTTGGACCCCCCTTGTCATCCGAAATTTAACGAGGGGGGGTCTGAAAAGTGGTTTTACTCCCACCACTTGTCACTCTCCTGTCATTTCAGACTGCCCCCCTCCTATACCACTTACTACCCTACCCACCCCGAAATACCACTTTCCCCCAATTCAAAAACCGAATTTTTTCCCATTTCAACCAGTTATCTTCTGAGGCGATTTTCGGGCAAACCAGGAGGGATTTTGCAAAACCGAAAGAGGTTTTTTCTCAACATGGGACAAATAAAAATAAACTCTCCCATATTTCTTACAGATGTTACATATTGGGAGAATAGAGAGCATCCTTGATCCATATATTTCAGGATTCAGGATTTTCTTGTTGGAGACATCTTTTTCAAACCCAGATCCCGGACAGCTAGAGATGAATTTCAAAAAATCGAGAGAGGGTTTTTCTCAGAACAATCTTATCTACAAAAAACTCCCCCAGATTTTACATAGATATCTCATATTGTGAGATTCAAAGACCCCTTTGGACCCTATTTTTCATCATTTCGGGGGAAAAAAGTCAAAAGGACAGATGGCAATGAGCAGAAATTGAAGGCATCGATCAGCAACAGATCCCACAAAACAACCTCAACAGCTTGAAATTTATTGTAACCTATCCAGATTTTGTGGCATAAATCTTTCTGATTTTCTATGTTGGTGATCGTTAGATTTAGATTTTCCTAGAATGGAACCTGATTTGTTATAACATGATAGATTGTAATAAGTTTATAAATACTTCATAGTTCAAAGTATTAGGAGGAATTTGTAATAAGGAAGTTTTATATTTGTTGTAAAGTTGTTCACTAAGCTCAGGTGACCTTTAGCAGTAATACAACATCAGTTGTTCCAAGATTCATGTGCCATAACTATGTGGTGAAGTGCTTCTTTTGTAACTTGTTTTCTTTGTTTCCATATGTTTTTCTTTTCTGATGATCTTACAAAAAGTTGCAAGACAGAATTTATTGAAAGATACACTTTGATTCTCACTGTGGATAATTTAATGTTTTCTTCTGATATTTAGTGGCAGAATTCTTAATTTCTTTGTTTCTCAATTGAATCTGTCTCTTTTCTCCTATTTGATTTCATCCAAATTTACCAGATCCAATAGTATGTCTACCTTGCCCTATTTCACTTGAGCTTGATAATTTCTGCAAATTGATCACCCAAGCCTCTTTGATTCCATTTCCCAATGGCCCTCCCTTGCTGTTCCAACCAAACAATTTAAAAAACCTAACCCTATACTATTATAACTAGCCTAAAATTCCCAACAAACAAAGCTAAATATTATAGAGAGATCCCTCTCTGACTCTAGGAGGGCTATATCCTAGACTCCAAAGTGGTTGAAATAATTACCTCTGCTCATTTCTTTCTCAGCCTTGGAAATTATAGAGTGCTAACATTTTGGTGACCATACTGGGGAACGAAAAGTTTCAGTTTCTCTAGAAAATATTATCAAGTTTCATATTTGAGTGTTGGTGGTAAACAACAGTCAAACACAGAAAAAGGTTGACTATTTCACCTGGTGACTCCATGTTCAAAGTATCCAGATCTTCAAAGTTTTCAAGGTGACTCCACTATCAAAGAATCCAGATTTTAGAGCATTCATGGAAACTCCAATACATGTTGATCAGATTTCTTGCAAAACAAGATGAATCGGTATGTGAAAAATCCTCTATCTTGTGAAGTTTTAAAGGAATTCAGGGATAATTTAGCAGAGTTTCCAATTGATGAAATTTTTTCAACAACCTTGTTTCATTGTTTGAAATCAAGCAAATTTTCTCCTAAGGGTAAAATTTGTTTTCTTGAGTTAGTTGTTTAAAGATTTGAGAAGAATATTAAACTTTTGGATTCTCAGATTCAGTCATATAATTTCCAAGATCCCAAACAATTCTTGGAAAATCTTCCTTCTCCAAAACAAGAGGAGATTATATTACCTTTTGATTTGCAAATTGATGAGAAGTGTGTTTTCAAGTACAAGACTGAAAATGTAGAGTTAGAATCATGGTTTAACTTTGAGGATACAGTTGATGATGAAATCATCCATGATCAACTAGTCATTGAAGGCCTGAAAGACAGAGTAATTATTATTAATCATGCCTTTATTGATCCTATAGAAAAATACATGGAGGTTCTTTTCAGCTCAAGTATTCAACCATGTTTTCATTATAAAGATCAGGTCCACCAGTAGTTGTCATTACAAATTGCAGCTTTGATTTTTTGGACAAAAGTTCAAGCTGTCCTTTTGATTGTGCTAACAAGAAGTCAAGCAGTCCACTTGTTTCAACAACTACTCAACTGGCTTCATTGGCATTTTCATATTATTTGATTCAGCATGATTTTCAGCAGTGTAGGGTAGGTAGCAGTGTGCAAATAAGCTCGGTGCTCTGAGCAATTTTTTCAAGCATTATTTTCAGTTTCAGATTTTAGTTTTCAAAATGATTTGGATCTCAATTTCAAGATTTTCAGTCACAGAGGTTTCATAACAGAGCAAATTGCAGGTTTTGGGATCAACCTAATGGACAAGGCACTGATCTGCGAATTCATAGATTTGAGATTCTTGACACCTCCTCGGGAGATTCCATCCCTAGCTGGAGCCTATGTTAGGGTCCTATAATTTTATAGGGTAATTCTTTATGCTAATTGATATTCATTCTTCAGTGATTTTGGGTTGAAAATAATATTCCATATCGCAAATTATTTCCAAAAAGGCTCCTGGATTGCCTGGTTTCCTCGTTGATGTTGCATCTCCCTCCATCCTTCATTCATCATCATGATACACCATTCATTCACTTCTGCGCCACTCACTCCCCTGCACATTCATCTTATTGGCCACATCTCACCCACCACTCATCCCTGCATAAGATAATGGTAAATTAACATAGGATAAACAATAATAAGGCATTAATTAGTTAATAGGTTATTAAATTAATAGTGTTAATACTAGGGTAATTAAATTAGTATAATTGGGTTAGTGTAATTAGGTTAGAAATTAGATTAGTGCACTAATAATTAATTTTAAATTAATAATTAATAGTTACTAAATAATCAATAAATAAAACAAAACATTATTAAAACAAATAAAAAATTAAAATGAATAAAAACAAAATAACAATAAAATA
>JASDQU010100775.1:248014-267842 GCA_032191745.1 Picea mariana
ACCTACCCCCCCCCGAAATACCACTTTTCCCCAATTCAAAAACCGATTTTTTCTCATTTCAACCAATCATCTTCCGAGGTGATTTCTAGGAAAACCAAGAGGGATTTTGAGAAACCGAAAGAG
This sequence comes from Picea mariana, assembly GCA_032191745.1. Lineage (NCBI taxonomy): Eukaryota > Viridiplantae > Streptophyta > Pinopsida > Pinales > Pinaceae > Picea > Picea mariana. The sequence continues at coordinate 248,138 of JASDQU010100775.1, forward strand.
GTTTTTTCTCAGAACGGACCAAATAACAATAACCTCTCCCATATTTCTCATAGATGTTACATATTGGGATAATCGAGAGCATATTTGAGCCATATATTTTGGGATTCAGAATTTTCTTGTTGGAGACATATTTTTCAAACCTAGATCTTGAGCAGCTAAAGATGAATTTAAAAAAATCGAGAGGTTTTTTCTCAAAATAAGATTATCTACAAAAACCTCCCCCGGAGTTTACACATATATCTCATATTGTGATATTCGAAGACCCCTTTGGACCCTATTTTTCATAATTTCGGGGGCAAAAAGTCAAAATGACAGATGGCAAAGAGAAAAAATTGAAGGCATCGATCAACAACAGATCCCACAAAATAGCCTCAGCAGCTCAAAATTTATTGTAACTTGTCCAGATTTTGTGGAAAAAATATTTCTAATTTTCTATGTTGGTGATGGTTAGTTTTAGATTTTCCTAGAATGGATCTTGATTTGTTATAATAGGATAGATTGTAATAAGTTTATAAATACTTCATAGTTCGAAGTATTGGGAGGAGGAATTTGTAATAAGGAAGATTTATATTTATTGTAAAGTTGCTCACTGAGCTCAGGTGACCTTTAGCAGTAATACAAGATCAGTTGTTTCAGGATTCATGTGTCATAACTATGTGGTGAAGTGCTTCTTTTGTAACTTGTTTTCTCTGTTTCCATATGTGTTTCTTTTCTGATTATCTTATAGAAAGTTGCAGGACATAATTTGTTGAAAGATACACTTTGATTCTCACTGTGGATAATTTAATGTTTTCTTCTGATATTTAGTGGAAGAATTATTAATTTCTCTATTGCTCAATTGAATCTGTCTCTTTTCTCCTATTTCATTTCATCCAAATTTACCAGATCCAGTAGTATGTCTACCTTGCCCTGTTTCACTTGATCTTGATAATTTCTGCAAATTGATCACCCAAGCCTCTTTGACTCCATTTCCCAATGGCCCTCCCTTGTTGTTCCAACCAAACAATTTAAAAAACCTAACCCTGTACTATCATAACTAGCCTAAAATTCCTAGCAAACAAAGCTAAATCTTACAGAGAGATCCCTCTCTAAGTCTAGGAGGGCTAAATCCTAGACTTCAAAGTGGTTGAAATAATTACATCTATTCAATTCTTTCTCAGTCTAGGAAATTACAGAGTGCTAACAGTGACCATCCATGAAGAGATGCGTCCCTTGGGTAATAAATATATTTATACTTTATACTTTATTATATATATATATATATATATATATATATATATATATATATATATATTACATTAATAATATTATAATTAATAATATTGCTTAATAATTAATAATCATATAATTAATTATCAATTTAGTAGATTTTTTTTTCATGCTTCCCAACCATCAACACTCCCTCTCAGCGAGGGATACATTCTACATTATGCCAAGATTACCTCTGAAGATTACCTTTCAAGATTATATGTGGGTAGCTCTCCAAAAGATACAACATGTCATCATGAGACTATTAAGTTTCCCACAGAAAACTTGGATATCTTATGTATGACATCCAATACCCTACGATAACATTTGTACGTCGTCTCTTCAACATGCATCTAGGGCCAATGGGTAGCTCTCCAATGGCTTCAACATGTCATCATGACATCCACTATCCTGCGATAACATTTGAAGCCATCACTCCCTCTGAAGAGGGACTACGTCGAGTTTGTCCCTGAAGTACTCAAACTTTGTCCTTGAAAATGACTTTGTCAACACATCTTCAACCTTCTCATTGGTAGCCACATATTGGAGCCTCACTTCTCCCTTCAGCACCATATTAGAGCCTCATTGCTCCCTTCTATACTAAGTGTCTAGCAACCAAGTGTTACTTCCATGAGACACAGACTCCAAGTATGATACCACACGAGCTCACATCCATTGACTATTGAACATGTGAATCTATACATCCTCGAATATCCATAGTGCAACATGACTTCACCCCATGCAACCCGGGTCTATGGGTAGCTCTCAATAGCTACAACATGTCCCCAAGACATCCACTCCCTGTGATGCATCAGTACCTGATCATGTGCACTCTTTTCTCAGTTCCAGCCCTCGAATATACATAGTGCAACATGACTTCACCCCATGTAACCAAGGTCTGTGGGTAGATCTCAATAGATACAACATGTCTCTGGGACATCCACTCCCTGTGATACATCAGTGCATGATCATGTGCACTCATGTCTCAGTACTAACCATTTTTCATGCTGGATGAGTTCCACCTGTCTCAGTGCCAACCATTTTTCATGCTGGATGAGAACACTCACTGCCAACCCTTTTTCATGTTGGATGATTTCCACCTATCTCAATGCCAACCCTTTTTCATTTTGGATGAGAACACTCAGTGCCAGCCATTTTTCATGCTGGATGAGTTCCACCTATCTCAGTGCCAACCGTTTTTCATGCTGGATGAGTTCCACCTATCTCAGTGCCAACCCTTTTTCATGTTGGATGAGAACACTCCCTCTAAAGAGGGACCACGCCAATATTGTCCCTCGAGTACTCAAACTTCATCCTCGACAGTGGCTTGGTAAACACCTCTAAAACTTGATTCTATGTAGTCACAAAAATGGAACCTCACTGCTCCCTTCTACATTATATCCCTGATATAGTAATATCTGATCTTGATATGCTTCAACCTTCCATAGACCACATGGTTCTCTGACGACTTCATGCAACTCTGGTTGTCACCTCCAGTCCGAGACCAAATAACCTAGACAAAAGTTCTCAAAACCACACTGCTACTACACATGCTGCCAAATACTCTGCTTCAGTCGTACTGAGTGCCACACATGATTGCTTCCTGCATTCGATGGAGCCTCTTACTCTTTATTGTAGTACCCAACTCCCTCTGGAACTAACCGTCCAACTCCCTCTCGAGCATTGAATATAAATTGGATCTTATATCTGTTGACTTCATCACTTGTTCTCCAAAATAAGTCTCAACATCTTCTTCTTGTATGTCTTACCTACAAGTCAAATTCAGTCCAATATTTAGCAATTTCCGAAGCCACATTGATTTGCGACTTGCTGCCACATACTCTACCTCATTGGTTTCTCCCTCTGTGACTTTGTGACAATATTTCCATTTTCCAAAGCACACAACATCATGGTAACCACCACATCAACACATTGACACAAGATTCATGTGATCTCAGCTATAGAGGGTTTTTCACTTCTTCTTATGTCCATCTCGATCACTCCTCACCAAATACTCTTGTTGATATTGATCTTGATCTTCTTCTCTGTTAGGTTCTCTACCTGAGCCCTCAACTCTTAGAATCTACTGAAGACCTCATCATTGGTCTTCATGAAGAAGATCCATGAGTGTCACATAGTATAAGAATCTCAGTAAACTATCATGTGCTTAGAAGCACCACAATCTACTAACCAGGTATCCATGGTAACTTGCTTAGAACAAGAACAAGAAAATCTCCATGGTACCTTACAAACAAGGTATTCCTTGTACTTCCTGACATGGAGGCAACAAATTTCTTCACCTTCTACACAAACCCCAACACATGTCGCATACTGCAAGTGGGAGTGAAGACCCAGGGATGCCAAAGAGAATATCTTCTTCCCAATGGCTAAAGACTGGACAAAAACTTACCGGAGCTTGTCCTCTTTGTCAAAGTAGACCAGAACGTGAATCAACTGCAATGGGTGTCATTCAAACTTATAATGAAATTTCTACGCCACCTCTTCATTTAAGTCGACATTGCATGCGTTACAAGTCAATACTTTCCTATGCCTTTGCTAAAAGTAGAGAGTAACAATGATTCCTTCCCGTTAGACCAGACCACCGTATATTCCTCATAGATAGGGTTGGATGGTTGTTTCGCTAATAAACATTTGCTAATTGCAACACCCTTCCAAAACAAAAAACAAAAGAGGGGTTCAAAATCATAAGCACGGTTCCAGATATAAAAGCAAGTAGGATCTAATCATGTCACAGTAACAGTGCCTCTGGCGTTGTGTTGTAACTTTATGATAGTTTCATTGACACGGCTATAAATTCTCTTGTAGATTGGTAAAAATGAGAAACATACACACCCATGCTACCATTATGATTCTTCCTTTGTTTCTATATGAGTTTATCTTTCTACTTTGTCTGAGGATTCAAATCTATTTTATTGCAGAGTTTCAGTTCAAAAAATTTAAAATCTATCCTAGTTGTATCGTCATGCAGCTCAACATTCCTTCCGATTTGCATGCCTATGGAGATACTGAAATTGTTTCCTTTTTCACAGGACAGCGTCATTCAAGCGTACATCCATGCCATCTAGAAATTGTGTTGTTGTATGATTAGCTATCTGTTGCGACATAACAGTGAGATAGTTTTTTAATAATCCGAAGGATAGTTTTGTCATTTTAGTGGTGTGCATTGCATAAGATTTCATGATCGTATAAGAATTCTTCATAATATCCTAGGTGCTCGCAGCTATTGTGAAGATCTGAAATTATTCGATACCCTTTAGAAAATTACTGTTCAGTTTCAGTTGTACTTTGTACTATTAATGGTGGTGTGAGGTGTGTTACTGTTGGCATCAATGGCAGCTTTTTCCCACAAGTCCCCTAACGACAACTACTTATTGTCTACTAGAAACAACTGCAGCATATCTTATACTTCTCTTCCATCCTTTGTTCCCAAGTTAACTTTTATACAACCCTCTGTATATTTTGACACAACCATCCCCCTTACAGTTTCTGCAAAGTTTCTGCAACTTCATATTCATTAGAGTCGTAGTAAATTTATCATGGAACTGTTAATTTTTCAATGTCTATCTCTCTTATTTTTCGGGGCCCTCCTATGAGGGAGTTAGGCCCAGTCTCGCTCGGATACCATGTTAAATTTTCATAAGAGATGATATTGAATGTGAATACATATATTATTACAATGATGAGTGTTCTATATATATAAAGAACATATCGTGACCATGGTGACCATCCATGAAGAGATGCATCCCTTAGGTAATAAATATATTTTACTTTATATATATATATTTATACTTTATATTATAAATATATTATTACATTAATAATATTATAATTAACAATATTTCTTAATAATTAACAATCATATTATTAATTATCAATCTACTAGAATGTATTTTTGATGTTGCCCAAACATCAACACTTATACTCAAAACTGCAAGATCACAAATCTGAGGCACAAGAATATGATGAAGGAAGTAGGCCTCATGAGATTCATACACCATGATATATTCAGGCTTTAAACTCCATATTCATATTCTTCCATTGTAATTGTTTTCCGATAAAGCCATCTCTTCCATTCCTAGTTATTTGTATCATATCTCATTAATAAAAACTTAGAGCAACAGATCAACTCCATATTTAGTGTCATTGTATGATGTTTTTCATGAAATTAGAATTGATTTCATTCTATATAATTAGTTATTGTCATCTTGCTTGATATATTTGAATATATGTAGAGGGTCTCCCTTAGTTTTGAATGTATCAATTTTTAAAGGCTAAATGAAGCATATCCTTTCACATATCTTGATTCTTTTTGTATAACTATTGAATTCTTCATTGTTCAACACATTTTTCTTTCTATGAAGACTGCAAGATTTATTCTCAGAAACACATTGTATGCTTAAATTTATTTCTTAAAATTCATCCATACATTCCTTTTAAATTCCAAATTTTTGACTGCACATGGTAACAAGCCTCTTGGGGTTGAGGGTTTTATTCATTTGATCTGAAATTTTTTGAGGATCGAGAGGTAGAGAGAGAGATATATATCAAATAAATTCCCAAAGTATATTATACATAAGCATGGATTTAAGGATCAACTTGATTCTTAGCACCTGAGGTACCTTGGAATAGTTCCATAAACAACCTAGAACATCTCAAGGAACAACATCTGAAATGGATTCGTTGTCCAGGATAAAAGTTTGAAGTGATTTTTTCCTTGGGTACAACATTGGAAGCTTTGATTCTTTATGGTGAACAAGTCTCAAGAACTTGGCTATTAATATTTCACCTGATGACTCCACAGTGGTAAACTGACATCTATAAGAAGACATACCAGAAAGAACCCTCATCTTGCTAAGATTCTAGTTTATCTAGACCCTGAAATTCTTGTTACCTAGAGAAATATTAGGGAAAGACAATTGTCTTCTCCCCCAAGTAATCCTTATCTAGATTTACCTCCCTCTATTGTTCATAAAGTAAGTGAATCTATAGATATGATAGACATACCTTTAGATTCGCATTCTTCTTTAAAATTTCCCCATATACCTCTGATAGATCTACAAAGTTCTCCTATAGGGTTTAGTGAAGAAGGAATTTCCTCTTTAAGGCTCCTTTTAAAGAATCTTGCATCTCCTTTATCTATTGAAGCTAATAATCTCATCCTTCAAAATCTAATGGATAGAATAGGAAGGGGTAGATTTGGGGGAAACCAACCATGACCCCCACCATTTGTAAACCCCTAGGTAGTAGCCATATATGGCCCTTTGAATTTTCCTCCAAATATCCATGACCTCCCTAACAACTATCTAAAACTCTTACAAAATATGATGGGGAGAAGACCATCACTACTGAAGAGCATATGGGTGCATTCCAAGACTTCATTGATAACCTTTTTGTGGATCGTGATGATGTTTTCATGGCACTTTTTTTCCATAACTTGGAAAGATATGTAAGAAAGTGGTTCTAGGGGTTACCTGCTACCATAATTGGTACATGGAAATCCCTAGAGTCAACCTTTATAAGATAGTGGGGGAAGAAAAGAGACCACCTCTATTATCTGATTGAGTTTGTATCATTAAAGAAAAAAGAAAATGAAATTATTGTTGACTTTGATAGAAGATTTAACAAACTCTACAATAAGATCCCTACTGATATAAAACCTTCACAACCAACAACAAAAGTTACTTATGCTGGACCATTTGAAGTTCATTTTACCATGATATTGACAAAAAGGATATCCCCAACCTTACATATTATGCAATATGATGAAATATATATTGAGGGAAATATGATTGCATTTGGAAAAATTAAACAAAGAATGGATCAATTGGAAAAATATAAAAAAAAATCAAAGAGGAAGTGGGTACCTCTCATCCAAATAGAGATTCTCAAGATGAAAATATCGAAGAGATGTTCAGGCTAATTATAAATCTACCAAACACACTATCTAGGTTTGAAGTTGAGGGTAACGATGCAAATAAAATTCCCGATGAGGGAGGCCCCAAAAATCCTAATCAATTCCGAAGACCTTTCAACCCACAAATCATGAGGAGGGAAAGAAGGAATGAGGAACAACCCATTCAACCCCCTATCAAAAATAATAATGATAACAACTTAATCAAATATATGATGGATGAGGAATATGTTGATTTTCAAGAAGAAATTCACCTGCTTCAAGATGACAATGATGTTATTCATTTGACTCAAAATTATTATGAAAAATCCCTCAATCCTAAGAGATAGATCCTAAAAAATGAGTTGAGCCAAGAAGTTTTTTCACCATCTCAATACAGAGTATTTGTTGATGCCTTACAAACAAAAATGTATAAGAAGTATGACCTAAGACACAGACAAAATGTTCCTAAACAAGATAGCCAACCATGGCCCTAAAACATACCCCTAAGTCATCCCAAAGATAATGCTAAAGAAGTTGTAGATGCTACAAGGAAGGACAATAGGGGGGAATTGAAAACAAGAAATCTGACAAGCATGTGTCGTCATTTAACATTGAATATGAATGATCAAAAATCAAAATTCATGTACCTCTTATTGAATTCGAAAAAATTCCCTCTTATGTTATGAACACAATCTATAATAATAAATGTAAATACATTACAAAACACAAATAATAATAAATAATCAATAGTTAATGATTAATAATGAAGAGACACCTCCTTGATGAAAAGTCATATAACGCCCTCATTCTCATTGTAATCATCATCTCATATTTTACTCGTACATTTTATATATGCTATCTTTAATGGATTATTGTGTACTTTCCTATTTACATTGGATATTTTTTGTATCAACGGTCTCTGTTCATCACTTTGGTATCAGAGCAAGTTTGATCATGGCCATTGGCCACACTTATTCAGACTTTGTTTAATCCATCTTTTAGCCACTTTGAAATTTTCGGAATTCTCCGATTTCTGGTGTCTTTGACCACCAACCACACCTTTAGCCATTTAAGCTCAAAAATTTTGTAGAAGAAAAGTATTTCATTGCAAATAAGAAGTAAAAAAGTTAAAAAAAATAAAGAAAAAGACATCTGAAACACAACATGCTTTTGGCTATTTACTGTCCAAAAAATTTATTGAAAACGATATCACTCTGCTACAAGGAAACTAGAAGACAATACGAGATATAAAAAAATCATATATATATATATATATATATATATATATATATATATATATAATCTGTCATTCTATATATACCAACCATACATTATCTGTCATTCTGTTATGCAATTTGTATTGTCTATACAATCGTGAATCATATAACAATTGGTCATCCGTACCATTCAGGTATCTATTGTAGCCAGTGATTTACCATTAATTATTGTTTCCATACCATTAGATTTACATTTGTACGGCCATCTGTGCATTTCATGTGCTCCTTGCGGTGTTTCAAAAGGGTGTGACTCCTTGGGTGACTCTTCATATATTAAAAAGATAAGTTATTAATTAAAAAGTGCTTGACTTTTAAAATATTAAATACATAAATTATTAAATAAGAATTGAAGTGTAAGGGAAGGCCAAAATAGTATAAGAATAATATTTTATCATAATATATATGAAAAAGTTGCAAGTAGAATTTTAATAAAGGAGTATTTAAAAAAAATTCAAAAAAGTATTAAGTTATTAAAAAGGCTACGAAGAAAGATATATTAAAGTTGTTAAAAGGGCTAAAATGTACTAAGTATTAAAAAAAGTAATTATGTATATAAAAAATAAATTTTTATTTAAAAAGTATTCAAAGGTTTAAATATTCAAGAAAAAGAAATCAATGTCCACATTTGTCTAGATAAGAAGAAAAATCATATCAGTATTGATTTGGCGAATCAATTAATAATTCCAAAAATAAGTGTAATAGAAATAAAAGTCATTTCTAACAATAAATATGACATCAAGGACTTACAGTTGACACTTGAATATTATAAACTCATATCGAATTTTGAGGTTACAACTATATATGAAAAAGAGATTGATATAATCCTCAGTTCAACTTGGTTAGAGATGTTGGGTAGATTAGTATTAAAATTTGAGAAGAAGTTTTTGATGTTTTTCTACAAGAAGAAAAAAATAACATTACATGACATCTCAATGAAGTTAGATTTAGTATCTACATCAAAAGATCTTGAGCAGATCTCAAAAATGATACTTCGGGATAACCAACAGTCAATACTTGAGATCCAAAAAGATTTTGAAAAAATTGTCATAGATAAAGACGCATAAATTTCTCATCTAAAAATTCATAATCAAGTTTACTCACCCAGATTAAGAAGATAAAGAGTGATAAGAAGATGCTACAGGACAAGTTATAGCAATTTATCAATAAGGAATCATTGGTTGATAAAGAGACAATGATTGAACCTATGGAATGAGAGAAGTATTCAAATGTAAGAAACCCAATTGTGGATAAAGGAATTAATACAAACCCAGTCAACTTTACAACTCAAAAGCATGCAAATTTAGTTGATGTAAAGAGATCTACACATGTCGAAGTATAAACAAGCCAGAGCTATGAAGAAGACTCAATTCCAAAAGCTAATCAAGAAAAAGCTACAAGTATACGAAGTAAAGAACAAGTTGCAAGGACACCTTATAGACATCCTAATCACAAAAATCGATACTTCAAACAATCAATGTATCAACAAAAACAAATGACCAATATACCAAAAAATATTACTTCCACTACAAATGATGCTCAAAGTAGAAGCTATCATGGGAGTCAAAATGCATCAAGTTTTCCACAAGAACCCTATAAATGCCCAATTATGCAGAAGATCAAATTAGGGTGGGCAAAATCCTTCACAATTCGACAGTTTTGCTCATTTCTTAGAATATCCTATCGTTTCAGGTTCTCAACGATCACTAATACGGGAATAAAGAATCAATATACAATGTTACAAGCCAGAGAAAGAGATAAGTCTTCCATAAGTATGCTTTGAGGACAAATCATTTTCAAGAGAAAGACAATGTTATGAACACAATATATAATAATAAATGTAAATACATTACAAAATATAAATAATAATAAATAATCAATAGTTAATGATTAATAATTAAGAGACACCTCCATGATGAAAGGTCATGTCTCTTCATGGAAGGGCACCCTTGCGTGGATATATAAGGCCCTCATTCTCATTGTAATAATCATCTCATATTTTACCCATACATTTTATATATTTTTTCTATCCTTAATGGATTATTGTGTACTATCCTATTTGTATTGAATGTTTTATGTATGAACAAGTTTTGTTCATCACATCTTATCATAAGTAGATTGAGAAACACGTGCATGGAATAGAGCCCAAAAATCAATCAGACACTTTAAATGTACAATATGAATTTCCTACCATTGTATTTGGTTTGGACCTCACATAGATGATAAGGAAGACTTTGTTTCTCCCTTTTATATAACCCTAAATATTCATGATAAAATGTTGCACAATTTCATGATGGACTTAGGAGCTTCACACAGTCGCATGCCTAAGACAATCATGGAGAAGTTGGGATTACAAATAACTGACCTTATCATGATCTGTATTATTTTGACTCAAGAAAATATAAGTGTGAAGGCTTGATCAAAGACATAGTAGTTACCTTATCTCAATTACCTATCGAAAGCATTATGATGGATTTTGTAGTGGAAGATGTTCCTACTAACTATGGCATGTTATTATCAAGAACATGGGTAGGGAAGTTAGGAGGTGACATACAAATGGATATGACTTATGCCACAATACTAGTTTTTGGAGGGGAAAATAGGAGGTTGTACATGGAAATTGAATTTGCTTATGTGGTGAGTGATCAAACAACCCCAAAAATCACCCATTATATGTTGTTGATGAAGACATGGGATGTTGTATTTTATCAGTAAATGAAGAATATGATGAAGTCCATACACCTTCAGATTTGTCCTCAAGTATTGTTGCAGAAGTTGATGGGATGTGGAAAATGTATTTTGATGGAGCATATTCAAAAGGAGTGGGAGTTGGGTTAGTGCTAATTTCTCCCACCAAAGAAGAAATCCCTTTGTCTTACAATCTTGATTTTGAGGATACTAACAATGTGGTTGAATATGAAGCCTTCATTTTAGGCTTGGAGGCTACAAGAAAACTGCAAATTACAAAGCTAATGGTATTTGTGGATTTATAATTAATAATGCAACAAGTCAAAGGTGTTTATCAGACAAGGAACCCAAGGATGGGATCATAAGAAATTAGGTTTGGGATTTACTATAAAAAAATATATGAATCCTTTAACATCATTGTTGTCCTTGGAGATTTCAAACAACAAGAAGATTCCCTAGCCTTGGTTGCTAGTACCTTTAAACCACCAACTATGCCTCGGGTGAAGTATTAAATTCAGATGAAATACAGACCATCAATCCCAGATAACATCAAGTATTGGTAGGTATTTGAATATGATCAAAAATTAAGATATTTATGGAAGTGATGTATGAGTTTGTTAATACCCACAGGGACTTAGAAGAAGATTTAGGGACTAATGATGTGGTTGAAGGAAAAATTGAAGCAACCCCTGAGTTTAGCAATTACATGGATGATCATAAAGTGCTAAAATTGAAGAATAATTTCATTCCAAAGGGGTTGGTACCTTTGGAACAACGTTTTGACATAAATATGTACTTGTTAAACCTTTTGTTCTCCTAAAATATGAAAATGTTGAATACTATAATATAGGGACAAATCGGGAACCAAAGAGTTGTCTAAAGAAATCCTTTTTGAGCATAAGAAAAAATATCCATATTTGTTCAAAGAGTATGTGGATGTGTTTGCATGGAAGTATGAGGATTTGAATACTTATGATACCACCATTATACAACATAGAATACCCCTAAAACCTGGTACTAAACCTTTCAAGAAGAAACTCAGACAACTCAATCCCATTTTGCTTCCCATTATTGAAAAGGAAGAGAGGAAACTATGGGATGCTCAGATCATAATTCCTCTTAGATATTCTAAGTGGGTGGCTAACTTAGTTCCAGTGAGGAAAAAGAGTGGAGAAATCAAACTTTTTGTGGATTTTAGAAATATGAACAAATTCTCACTGAAAGACAACTATCCATTGCCTAAAATGGATCGCATATTATAAAAGGTAGTAGGGGAAAACAAGATATTCATGGTAGATGGCTTCTCAGAATATAATAAAGTGATAATGCACCTAGATGAGAGAGATAAAACAACATTTGCAACACCCTAGGGAACTTTTATGTACGACAAAATGCCTTTTGGGTTGATAAATGCAAGGGAAACCTTCCAAAGATCAATGGAAATATAATTTGTAGGAGAAAAGGAAAAATTTGTTGTTATCTACTTGGATGATATGAATGTATTTTCAAAGTCTGATGAAGACCACATTAAACACTTAAGTGAGGAAAATTTGGCTTATCATTGAACCCCAAGAAATCTCACTTTTCCATGAAAGAAGGAAAGCTCTTGGGCCACATATATCTAAGAAAGGAGTCAGTATAGATTCTAAAAGAGTTGAGTCTATTAAACAACTTGCTTTTCCCAGAAATAAGAAATAAGTACAATCCTTTTTAGTAAAAATAAACTTTCTCAGAAGATTCATCCTCGATTTTGTTGAAATAATGAAGAACATCATTGATATGTTGAAGAAATACCATGGAATTAGATGGACTGTTGAAGTTGGATCATCCTTCCAATAAATCAAAGAAACATTAGGATAATCCTTAGTCTTGGTTGTTGATATTATGGTAGTTGCGGGAGGTATTAACCTCCACATGTAACCTCTGACAAGACTAGCATATTCTGGGAAGCAAGAGAAACCCTAAAACGTTGGATAATAAGTTATTATCCTACAGGAAGAGAAGTCGGCCCAGTTAGGTGACTTGGAGTAGTATAAATAGAGGGTGCTAGAGCTCATTTGTACACACACTCTCTCACAACCGCATAAGACCAAGTGGTGTACAAGTCTGGAGGGGAGCTGTAACTACCGCAACTGGAATTTTCGGTTTTGGCTTGGAATTTCTCTTTGGTTATGGTTTGGACTTTCTTCCTAGTACGCTATCTCTAGAGAGAGGTACACTACCTTGATTGGCTATTGGTTCTAGGGTTTTCTTCCAAAAATATTTTCTCTGTCAAGGTTAAGGTGCTCGGGGGTGGCCTTTGTGTCTATGGTTGGGTGAAAATATTCCTATATTTTCTATGGTGAAACGATCACACCTATTATTCTAATAGGTTATGGGCCCACACTATCTTTAGATAGTCTAACCGCTGGAAGATAGATTGGGAGGATTTTCTCATTTACAGTTGCAGTTGCAGTTAAAGTTTTGTTGCAGCAATGAAACCCTAACCCTCTTGTTAAGGCACCTTAAGTGAAGAGATTGACCTAATTTCTAGATAGCCTGGTGCACCCTAGCCTAGTGCACCTCCTGGTACTCTTAGTAAGCCAAGACGTCAATTTTGAGTTTTTGGTCAAATTCAAAGGTTGACCAAGTCAAAGAAGTAATGACTCACTTTATGAAGTCAAAAAACAAGTTAGAAGTGGCTTCTAATTTCATATCATGGAAGACAAGGATTGACCTCATCCTTTCCAAGAATAAAGTGTTGGATCTTGTGAAAGGAAAGATCATGGAACCACAGTTTGAAGCAAGAAAAGAGAAGGAACCTCAGAATGTTGCAGTTATGGAAAAGTTTAAGGACAATGACAACAATGCTATGAGTATCATAGTGGACTCTGTAAAATACCACTTGATACCCTACATTTCCCATCTTCACTCATCTAAGAAGATGTACAATTCCCTAACTAACCTCTTCTCAGTCGGAAACATTGGACAAGTAACGAGTCTGAAGAATGAGCTTTGTGACATGAAAATGAATGATGATGATAGCATAACATCATACATTGTGAGAATATATCATTTAAGATATCAAATACAAGCTATTGAAGAAATCATTTCAGAAAAGGAACTAGTAAATATAGTACTCAATAGCATTCCAAAGACATGGGATGCATTTTCCGCAAGAATGAACACAAGAAAGGAGTGCCTCACATCTGAAGAAATTTGGACTTGTTATGCATAAGAAGAATCAAGGATTAGCACAAAAGAGAAATCCCAAAAGAAATATAATGATCAAGCCTTCACAACAAAATTCAAGAATTTCAAGAATAAGAGGAAGTTTGGCTTAAGGAAGGTAACAGACAAAGCAACAGTTGTCGAAGAAAGGGAACCCTCAAAGAAATCCAAGAAGGATAAAACATACTTCTTCTTCTAGTCAAGGTAACAATATTCTTCTATAACATAGTTCTTATACATACCATGTTTACATAGCTCCTGTACAAATCATGCATATATATTTCTTAGAAGAAAAAGATGGTCAATGAAACAATGCCTATGGAAGAATAACAAGATAAGGATTGGTATTACGATGACTACAAGAAAATGAAGTACGTTGAAAAATTCCTGAGGAATATGTCATATAAGTAACAACTTCCAAATAGGCCGAAATTAGAATCAAACTTGAAGAGACCCAGAAGGAGTCAAATAAGAAAGAATTCAATAATCAAGAGGAAATTATAATAAGACTTGTGACACTTTACAAAAAGAAATAAGGATCCAGACGGAAGAATGGGCTCTCTTAAATGGAGGGAGCTAATTACAAAATTCCAAAATAAGAGCATGCATTCATGTATGAAGCTAGGATTAGGAGGGAGCTAATCCTAAGTGATATGATCCATTCAAGAATCCGTGAAAGATTATGAAGTATCCGTCCAAGTTCCCCATTGAAAGTAGCAACCATGATAAGTAGCACGTGTTTAGTTTGAATCTAGAAGAAGTCTTCTTCGAAAAAAAGTCTTAAGTATCCTTGGTTTTCCATCTACATCCATGGTCCTATGATGAAAGGAAGAAGTTGGAATCTTTAGGAAGGAAGGAAATGGAATCTATAGAAGACTCCATGGACCCAAAAGCTAAAGAGGAACATGAGGAAGAACATGAAGATTCCAAGAAAGAAAGAAAATCCAGAACAACCAGTTATTATATCGAGAATCATAAGACTACCATGTTGGTTTGAACCCACTAGAAGCAAGCAACCATAAGAAATGGAAGTTGTGATGAAGAACAATGTATGTAAGAAGATGTGAAAAAGACTTATGAATGGAAGCATTATGAGATTCGGAACTATAGGTTCTTCTAGAAGGAGGGAGAAGAATATGATGACAACTTGTTCTAGTAAACCAGATATACCTCTTGCATTGTGCAATATCCATGGATTGAGATTTACATGTAAAAGACTATTCTTCCCAATAAAGAAAATTGAGAAAGAAGTGTATACCAGAAAGAGACCCATGTATGCAAATGGAAGAAGACCTTGTATGGATTCAAGCAACTTGATGCAGAGTATCTCATATACAACAAAAGTGTGGTGAAAACTTCCTATGACAGAGAAAGTGTATTAGAATGGTTACTCAAAAGTCTGGGATGATGGATTGAAAATCCATGGATAACTCCCATGGTAATAGATTTGAAGAAGTTGAAGAGACTCTAATCTAGCATACTCGTCTCTGTATTGACAATTTATTGGCTCGTTAATGTATTTGGAGAATACTTAGTCGGATATTTGTTTTATGGGACGTTTAAATTACGACATATAGTTGCATGAATTTATCGATTAAGATTGGGCAGGGAGTGCAGATGACAGAAGAAGTGCTACTTAGATATGTTTCAATTTGATATTTTCCATGATGTCATGGGCTAGCAGGAAACAAAAGTCTGTTGTAATCAGCACTATAGAAGAAGAGTATATTTCATCTTGAGATGCTTGTATAGAAGCAACATGGCTCCGTAAGTTGATTTCTGTACCATCTAATCAGGTGTTGAATTCGACCATGATATATTGTAATGATCAAATCTATGTGAAGCTTTCAGATAAATAGTGTTCCATGACAAGTAGAAGTACATTGAGATCAAGAATTATATTCTTTGTGATAAAGTCCAGAAGAGAGAAGTGTTTCTCCAATATATCTCCACAGATGAGGAGATAGCATATATTTTGGTAAAGCCTTTGTCCAAGATAAAAAGTTTGCATACTTAAGAGACAAGTTGGGGCTCGTGGATATGAATTCCTTATTGAAAAAGGAAGTGATTACTCCAAGGTTGGGAGGGAGCACTAATATGTTATTTATTTATGGATAGTCATTTTCCAATTCATAAAATGGTCCAGGATGGGCAGTTCCTTTCCGGTTCAGAAAGTGGTTCGAGATTTTTGATAGACAAGCATTTTCTAGTTTGGAAAATGGTCCAGATCGGACATTCATTTTCGTAATGAAAATGGTCTGATAGATTGTTGATGTACCATAGACAATGATTCCCCTTGTGGCCAGTGTGGGGGAATGGTATAGGACAATCATTCTTCTTGGAAGTCACTCTGAGTAGTGGTCAAGTAGAATGGTCTGCCTCGTCGGGCATTCATTATTTCAAATATCACAATTGTGAGAAGTTTCAAAGAGTGGTCTGTTTTGGAGGTTGGTGCGGGACAATCATTTCCATAGGAAATGGTCCCGACAGTCATTCCCTGGGGCATACTCATTCTCTCCAGGTTTCATTGTGATTAGTGCCAGAGGAATGGCCCAGTTAGGTGAATGGTTCAGGTTCAACAATCAGGGATAGGAATTCCCTAGGGTAGACTCATTCTCTCCAGGTTGAACTATGATTAGTGTCGGAGGAATGACCCAGTTAGGTGAATGGTCCAGGCTCAGAAACCAAGGATACTTATTCTTCTATGCTTGGGAAGAATATTCCAGATATCCCATGGCTAATGTTTACCTTTCTAAGGGAAGATGCTCTTCCAGATCTCACAGATGTGAGTGGAAGAATGGCCCAGATGACTTAGTTTATATCATGATTGTTTTATGCAGGTTGATATCAGATGATATTATTGTTGTGGAGACTCTATGTCTCTGGATAGTAATTGTATTCTACTATGGTGGATGTGATCCACTGKTAGTGACAGTGTGTCACTATTTAGTAGCCGTGTGCTACTAGGAGTGTTTGTGTACCACTAGGTAGTAGTTGTGTACTACTATGTGTAACACCCATGTTTCCCCCATCTTGTAATTAATCATTAATTATGGMTACCATGATATGGCATGTGAACAATGTGAATGTATTATTATTTTGATTGCCAATAACTAACTATGGGGGTGAAGCTGATCCAAAATTGGATCTCGGGACCAAAATGGGTCCAAGAAGGCCTAAAAATAACAGTGCTTAGAATGGCTTCAAAACAGACATGTGTGTAGGCCTCATCGATACAAACCTAATGCAACTTGAAYGGGCTCAAACAGATGTTGTATKCTCCAGAGATCGTGATCCATTCATTTTTCCAAACAGGCAAAAATTTGATGATTGTACAGTCTGTACAGTMCATACAGTCCATACAGTGCCATGTGGCAGCTGACTGTACAAGTTGTATGGCCATAAAGCTGATGTGGTAGGGTATGTGGCACTCACATGGACAGAGGTTGTTGATGTGGCAGGTATACGTGGACCAATCCGGGAGTGACATGTGTCACCACTACAAGGGTGACACGTGGCACATCCGTATTGATGACGTCGTAGGTCCAACACATGGCAGATGACAGGGTAGACATGTGGGAATTGTGTGGGATAGTCAGCAGTTGACACGTGGCATCAGTTCGGGTGAATGGGAAGGTGCCACATGGACCAAACATGGGTTGTCACGTGGAACCCATTCGTTGGTTAATATTGTTGCAAAATTTTTGGACTCTACGATATTTGACCGCACGACCTCCCACCAGGCAAGTGACTTGGCAGGTTCGGGKCTACCAGCCCGCCTGTCATTGGTTCTTGTTAGTTATATGAATCCATTTATATAAATATTGTAATGTATGTATATTCGTCGGAGGTTAGGGTTGGGACTAGGCCCCAGCCCCCGGTCGCAAACATAACCATATGCCCATACCTCACTCMTTTGTTATTTGCGCGCAAAATGTGGCATTAGCCCCAGGTTTTCGACCTTTCCACCATACGAMCTAACCTATGCATAACTGTTAGCACTGGTATAAAGAGGTTATCCCCAGCCAATTGGGCTAGCCCGCCGACCAAGGGATAAACTGTGGGGTTAATTTAGGGAGATTTATCTATTAGAACGCGTGGATGCTAGCACCAGGCCACGTGCACCATGACCATAAGACCAGGGATGAGATAGCAAGGGGCCAGCGTGCCCGAATAGCCAGGGCCACATGGAGACCCTCCATATGACCAGGGGCCAACGAATAAGGGGTTGCACCCTAATATTTCTCAAAAGTGGGTTTTATTACTATGTTATATGATTTTTTTGATATTATTCAACATATTTGTGGGATTTTGGTCATTTTGGGGGGATATTGGACCCTTTTTGAGGCCAGATCTTGGGGGGAAGTTGGGAGATGGTTACCAACTTCAGATCTATATAAACCAAGGGTTCTTGAAGCCATGGAGGGAGTTCGGAACAGGTTTATGCTGAAGAATTATTGAGCCAAAGCCATTTTTATGCAAGGAAGTTATTGAGGAGCGCACCTTTGTGGGCCATTTATGGGAGCTTCGGTCTTTCGATTTCAGTGTCGTTAGTTTTGTTGGGTTCCAAAGATATGGTAGAACAAGACTAGATCATTTTGTAACCTTTTTGGCATTGTTGTGATTTACTTTTAAAGCTTTGAACAGAAATAAGAAAGCCTCACCCACTAAGACAAAGGCTCAGAGACGTAGGCAAGATTGTCGAACTTCGTTATCACATTGGTGTTTATGGTTTTCTTATCCTCCATGTTTTATTTCAGATCTATATATGTTTATATGGCTATTATGTTTTCTCATCACTTCTTCCTCTTTCATTAGTTTCCTAAATGGTAAAATAACCCATGCATAATAACTCAACCTTTGTCGTTTAAAAGATCTTTTTGGATCAGAAGCCTTGAAGTATTGGCCATGAAATCACTAGAGGAAAGTGTGAGGAAACTATAAAGAGGGTGTATTATGTCAAAATGACCCAATTTCTCTTTGTTGAAATAATAAGCCTCATCCAAATCCCAAGGAAAATCCAATTAATGAAAGAAGGACTGGTGGTTGAACAATCAACTACCCCCATGAATGAAAGCATGGAGGGTTTGGCTGAGGAGACAGAAAATTGTCAACCTGAAGTACCACAGAGTGCAGTATTCCTACAGGCCCATATTGACCCGAGTTTCTTCTAACAGAAGGAACATGATAGGTCTAGAACCTTCCTAGGGAGAAAAAAGGCATGCAAGAATACACACAAAAGGAAGACAAAAAGGAGACACACCGAGGAGAGAATGTGCGACCCAGATATGCCAAAAGAAAGAGGAGGAGCGCGTGAGGCTCTCCAGCTGAGAAGAATAACAAAAGGATTTAAGTCGTTCTATTTAAAAAG
>JASDQU010100775.1:272981-292484 GCA_032191745.1 Picea mariana
TATATATATATATATCATGGATTACATTCTAAAACAAAATATATGAGTGGAAGACTAACAAATGAATGTTGACCATTCTGGTAATTGAATGGTAATGTGCATAATGCATAGGTTCATGACTCATTGTGAACAAAAGGTTTGTTAATTTACCAAGAAGGTTGAGGTGAACCTAACTAAGACTACTCAAGGAAAAGAGCATGGAGATCACAATAAGAAGTGGATTGCATAAGAAAAGAAGGAGAAAAAGGGGGAATATTTTTCTCACCCTAAAAGATCTGAATTGTTTAATATGGTTGTAAGCCTTAGAAGAGCATTTGTGGAAAAAAGTACAACTGGAAAAAGGAAAATAAATAAATAAGTTTGAATGAATAGGATTGCTTAAGCCATGATAAGTAAAGGCAGTGAGGCCTTGGAAAATAACTCAGTTGGACTGAAATTCCAGGGCTGTGTAGAAGGAGTTGGACGAGGGAAGAGTTCCTTGACCATTTCCTTATTGTTTATTGTATCTCTTGGTATGAGAGCTTGATTTACTAATGCAGGTAATTGTTTTTTCATAAGGATGTTGATAGTTGTATGATCATAGAATACAACTAAAAATTTGATTGGGATTGCACTAGCTAACACATTAAGGAGTAATGTGGTAGAGTGCATAGATATATGTTGGGAAATATCTGAAAATGTTTTATTTATTTGAATGCTATGATACAAGCATTTTTATTTTACATGATGACTCATATATTTGTGATGTATGTCACGTGTAGAAAGAAATTGGAGTTGTTGAAAAAGACGGTTGCCAATGATGGACAACCTCAAGCAAAGGACGACTATGAGAAGGTTGTTTTTAAAAGATTGTTGAAGGGACTTTAAAAGTCCCCATAAAGCACCATTGATGAGGTAATATCAGAGAGGGTGCTAGCAACCAAATCAGGTATAAAAATGTTCATACCTATGTGCCATAAGGTGTGAAGGAATTTGGTAAGAATCTCTTCTAAAAAGATTTCATTATATTAAAGATATGCAAATAATTTTGAGTGGTTGTTGTGTGCCATTGCTACCCAAGCTAGTTAAGATTCGGGAAAGAAGGATATGAACAATAGAGATCGGAAGTCTATGCTAGTCGAGGATGAGTTATAATCCTTGCAAGAAAATGCATGAGTAAAGAGTACCATGGGTACAATGACCAATCTAGTGAGATTGGGGATAAAGGTTCTCATAGTTAATGTGTTGCATGAGATGCATAGAGAAAATGTGTGTTTGCATAGGAGGGAAGACAATAGATTGACCATTAAGGAAGGAGGACCCTTCCAATACTCTACTTGAATTGTAGAGGTGTTAAAAAAATTAAGAGAAATTTGGGTAGCCATGAGTGTTGGCACCCTGGTTACTACTAAAGGAAGAATGCTTGGGTCCATTCAAGAGAAATTTTCGGTTTCATATGTGTTGATTTGGGATCGTTATCATCTTGTATCAGGAAGCACAATCATGCTGCAATAATGAACAAGAATGATTAAACCTTATGGTGAGGAGGTTGGATGAGCTCTAACATGCCATGACAAGGTGCTTACCATGAGTGTGGCAAACTTAAACCCAATGTAAGGGAACATTGGATATGAATGTAGCCATGAATATTGGCACATGGATTGAAGTCGTTTCACAATTAAAACTGCATTGGGAAAAATTTAGTGTGTTGAAAGGATGCATACGTAAATAATGATATATCATTTTTCCTTGCACCCCTGAATAGATGAAAATGACTTGGACTGTTAGTATGCATAGTTTTGAAAATATAATGTGCAGGAAAACTAACAATTTGTTTGGCTGAGGAATGTTGAAATTGCAAGAAGAAAAGGGTCTTGGGTATGGCAGTGTTGTAAGCCCATAAGGAAGACTAATTGCATGCTGAGCAAAACTAATATGGGAAGGAAAGTCCCACACTTGTGAATCTAGTTCTTGTGCGAAACAGATTTGAAAATAAATGTGGAATTTGGAAATATGTGGTTGACAGATTTGCAAGAAAATTCTGAATTTGAAATTGATGATAATATCTCATGATTTTTGTATATCTGTGATACAGGTGAAACGAAAAATATTTGTCTAGGGAGGATAAGTGAATATTGTCAAGATGGAAAACATGAAAAATGATACTAATTGGGACAAGAGAACTCTGTGGTAAGCCATGATCACCCTAGAATATGTTGTGTTGTGGCAACACAAGCCAAAGGGACGCCTCAACAGAGCAAGTCTGAGGGAAGCCTCGACTATAAGGCTCAATGAAGTCTTTGTACCTCTCCTTGTACGAGAAATCCTTGGCAAGGAAAGATGGATCACTTGAAGGACTGTATAGCAGAGAAGGGGATGCCTGAGCCTGGGCCTGGAGGGTGATTGACCGCAAGAAAGAAGAGACTTTCATAATTCTCATACACTATTGATTGGGATCATACACACAATGGGTATGTCTAGGAAAAATAGTGAGCCAAGATAACAAGACAACCATGTGGATGCAAATCCATGAACTGCACAGATAAGTATTGTGCTAGATTATGAAATTTTCCTCTTGAATTTTAAACAACAGTAAGATGTTTTCACATGAAATTGTGATTAATATGCTTGTTGTCCAAAATTATTGAAGGCAGGTGATGAAGGCCAAGGGTCTGGAAAATACCTGACCAAGAAATAGGACCAAGATTTATGAAGCAACTGAATGACAAAGGCATGACATGCGTCATTGAGAAAGAACACCGAGGACGATGTTCCTTTTTAAGGGCGAGGGGATTGTAACACCCCTGTTTCCCCCAACTTGTAATTAATAATTAATTATGGTTACCATACTATGGCATGTGAACAATGTGAATGTATTATTGTTTTGATTGCCAATAACAGACTGTGTGGGTGAAGCCTTGAAGTAATGGCCATGATATCACTAGAGGAAAGTGTGAGGAAACTGTAAATAGGGTTCATTATGTCAAAATGACCCAATTTCTCTTTGTTGAAATAATAAGCATCATCTGAATCCCAAGGAAAAAAAATTAATGAAAGAAGGACTCGTGGTTGAACAATCAACTACCCCCATGAATGGAAGCATGGAGGATCTGGCTGAGGAAACAAAAAATTGTCAGCCCGAAGTACCACAGAGTGTAGTTTTCTTGCAGGCCTAGACTGACCTGAGTTTCTTCTAACAGAAGGAACAATATAGGTCCAGAACCTTCCTAGGGAGGAAAAAGGCATGCAAGAATACACACGAAAGGTAGACAAGAAGGAGACACACTAGGGAGGGAATGTGCAACCCGGATATGCTAAGAGAAAGAGGAGGATCGTGTGAGGCTCTCCAGCTGAGAAGAATAACAGAAGGATTTAAGTCATTATGGTTAAAAAGGAAAGAACAAGAGAAAGGATCTCAGAGAATTTGTAGAAAACCAGACCTGAGTAGAAGGTTGCGATCTTGATGCTGAGGGAGCGTCTGATAAACCTCACAGAGATTGTGACAGAGAAAGAACCTTTGAGAAACTGCAAAGGTTCCCTAGTGATATCATTGGTTCTCACAGGGGTGGCCATATTACTAAGAATGAATGCCTTTGAGACTATGGTTGGGTGGAAAGGAGAACACCCACATTCAGTTGGTCGGTGATCGATTGTAATAGATAAGTATTTCGTTTACCTTGTGCACTTGGATTGAAATGCATGATTTGAATGTATGTAATTATGATTAATTATGCTTCGTGTGAAATTAATGGTTATAATGCTTACTTCTTTTCTATAAGCCGTTGCATTTGAATGGGTGTAAGGTGACAAGTTTGGCCTATGGTCTGGTTCAAAATTACCTCTCCCTATTTTAGAACTTAAGTTCTATGAATTGGAGGGCACACCCTTCAAACCAGTTTTCCAAGAGACCACGGGCTCATGCCCACGGCCTTAATCCAAATCTTGGCTAAGATTTAAAGAGTGTAGTCTTTGGAGCTTGACAAAGTTCCATAGGACTAGGTCCATGGAACCCTTCGCTACACTAAAAAAGGATCTAAGTTGTTCGAGACTCTGGGAGTCTAGAACTCTGGGACCAATGAACATTGCAACATCCAAATGCGTCGAAGGTGACCTTTCAGACCGGTAACTTGACAGATGATCGGTGGTTGGCGATTAGTTACCCGTAATCGTGGGATTTGTCCCCTTGCTAAACCCCAATCATCTTCTCGGTCGCGAAGTAACGCGAGTCGTAGATCTGAGGGTATTCAGGATCTCCCCTGACAGTTGGATCTATGTCATGGTTAGCCTGGTGTTGACCACTTCGAGAGAACAGAGGTGTTATAACACCAAAACCTCTTAATTCTAGAGTTGCAAAGTAATATGGGTCATCGATCTAAGGAACCTCTGGGACCCCTCTTGACTGCTTGATCGTAGGGACGTTTGTGTCACATCGAAAGCACGTGGGGGTCCATGTGTCGAGCAATGATGATGCCATGTGTGGTGGCCTCGTGACATAGTAAAGAGATTTCGGAGACCGAAGGAATGTGCCACGCATTTTGCCTGCGTGTTCTGGGTTGACAGGTGTCCCTCTAGGAGTGGCTTGTTACTGATACCAAGGGATATTTGAGCTAGAATTGTGATTCATTGATCTGGGGAGTCTATTGAGAACTCCTCCCAACCATCTGAGAAACTAGTGGAAGGATTTACGTATAGCACTTCGGTGAATTCCTACTCCGAGAGAAAGGGAGTGTTAAGTGGGTAAAACCCTCGAATGTCAAACTCACGAAGTGACGAGAGTCGTAGATCTAAGGACGCTTCGGAACCTTTTCTGGCCGTTGGATCTAAGTCATTGTTAGTCTGGAGTTGACCATTCCGAGAGATAGGGAGTGTTAAACAGGTAGAACCCTCAAACGCCAAAGTCGCGAAGCAACAATGACTGTCAATCTGAGGACGCGTCGAGATCTCTCCTGATCGTTGGATCTAGACTGTGGTCAGCCCGNGCCGTTGGATCTAAGTCATTGTTAGTCTGGAGTTGACCATTCCGAGAGATAGGGAGTGTTAAACAGGTAGAACCCTCAAACGCCAAAGTCGTGAAGCAACAATGACTGTCAATCTGAGGACGCGTCGAGATCTCTCCTGATCGTTGGATCTAGACTGTGGTCAGCTCGATGTTGACCACTCTAGGAGTAAAGAGGGTATTACATAGCGAAACCCTCGAACGTCGAACTTGCGAAGAAACGGAGGTTGTAGATCTATGGGTCTACGTGGACACATCTCGACCGTAGGATAGGAGGGGTATTGGGAGGTCACTGGCGGGAGTTCGGGCTTCAGAGCTCTGGGTGATATCATAGGTAGGAGAGGCTAGAAGACTTATGAAGGTTGTCATCCCAGAGTGACATGGCATGTTGACGTCGCCTAGGGTGATGTGGACCCCTGTTCGGCACGTCACGTGTCACCTTGATTCGTGCTTTTTACCATCCTTATATTCCAATTAGAGCATGGCATGTCTCACCCAATGATGGGGCCACGTGTCATCTTTTTCCTTGTCACGTGTCATTTCCCTGGCGCATACTCGCTTGGCCTAATAGCAGGTAGAGTACTTGGGACCCACCTGTCTTTGCCTCACTATTTAATGTTCCATCGCGTGTAAGAGTGGACCCTTCTGGAGTCTAGGGCTTTGGAACTCCGGGGCTTTGGGGTGTAGTATCTTAGATAAGCCGAAAGGGCCGAAAACTGGAGCCATGTGGCAAGATTTCGGGGTCCTTCGGGAGTTCAGGTTTTTAGGACTCCAGAGGATATGCGCGTAGAAAGAAAAATGGTTGTTCAACACCGAACGTTGAATTCTCGTAACCCTGTACGTTAAACGAGGATGAAGTCTCATCGGTGGATTTAACGGTGGATGGATTTCCACCATAGATGCAAGAGAGCTAGGGAGCTCCGGGACTTCAAGGAACCTTGAGATAGTATGAATAAGAGAACCCACGTGGCCCTTGACCAATAATTCATGATTGTTGACGTCAGGGGACTAAAGAGTCCCCAACACCAACATCTCAACCTCACGTGGGGCTAGGTGGGAAGAGACGGGAATGTCACCCTAGGCTTAGAGCCCCAACAAGAAAACACATTGAAATCCAGGCTAAATCTCCTCTAAACTAAAGTCCAAGCATGAATTCCTTTGCCTTGTATTTTTCCTTTTATGAATATTTGATTTTTATGCAATTTATAATTTTTATGCTCGTGTATGAGTTTACAAATTTGAAATAACAAGATTAAATCTTAAAAGAATTTTAAACAACTAAAGAAAATGCATACAAGGAAGATTAAAATTGATAAAGTTTTTTAATGTATTTATTTTGGTAAGAAAGTAACTAAGCAAAACTAGAGAAAAGTTAAAAAGAGTTAGTGCTAAAGGGGTTACTTAAAAGAAGAGTTCCTTAAGCAAGAAAATAATTTAATTACTACCAAAATAAATTATAGAAATTTTGTAGTAATAATTTGATATTTTTTGTTTTTCGTTTTTCTTTAAGTTAAAATGTAATGATTAAAAACTATAAAATAAATAAACAAAATGTGTACCTATTAATACTAACTAAAATATGAAAGGAACTTATGTACACAATTTTACAAAAAGTAAATGATCCATGAGTTTGTCTTACTTTATTTTCTTCTTGTAAGCTTGTATTTCCAAAACATATCCAATCGTTTTGATAAGCTTGTATTTCCAAGCTTGTAAATGCTCAATCCAATCGTTTTGATAAGCTTGTATTTCCAAAACATATCAGGTCCATCATTTGCATTATCTGCATGTTATATTTCATCCTTTTCGTTTTCCTTTAGCTTTTCGATATTTAGCAGGTGGCTATATTCCAAAACGAAATGTATATGAAAGGAGAATCCCTTCGAATAACAGTTACAGTTGATGTGTTTACTCTTTTGTTTCAGGATACCTCGAATTCCACTTTCGTGTATATATATATATAAGCAATGAGACATCTCGTTTTCTTATGGTGATAGCCTTTCATACCCCATTTAAACCGAGGAAGCTCAGTTTATAAGTGAAATTTGATTCCCACTTTTGAAATTTCCAAAACAAATGATTTTATAATATCTATCACTTCATATATCATAGTGCTTTGTATAAATATCTACACAATATGTTTAATTTATTATAAGGTACAACCCTCTACCCTTTATTTAAATTTATGTTTAAGACATGGAGGCGAAACATTAAAGTTTGCCCCTTTTGTGTCGATACTTGAAAATTTCAAGATCATAATACCAAAAGAAGCTTAGCATAATAAAATTTTAGAGAGAGAAAAAGTGGGTCAGTGCCAATGCTTTTCTTTTGATATTTGTTCTATATCCATTAAGCATCTTATCAATGTCACATGTTATATCCACAACCTTTTGCATATGGTATATGAGCTTTTAATATTGTTAAGAAAACAATATAATATCCATAATATAGGTTAACTTTCTTTTTATGAATTTTTTTTAATTAAAGAAGCATGTATACTCTTTGTACTTTGTAATAAGATTCTTACGTCTCTTAAACACTTCATGGCTTTTGAATATTCCTACTTGCAAGTAATTATAGGCCAAATTTATATTTTGATAGTGATGCTCCTTCTAATGTTTTCTTCCATGTGCAGAAGTATGAACATGTCCCAGACAAAAACTAATCAACAACCATGTCAAATGCAACGAATACTCATCATAGTTTCCAAAATATTTTCATCACCAAATGTGTAGAAACTGTTGAGTGAGGACCCACAATATTTCTCAAGTGAATGCAAAAAGAAAGTAGCCTGGTAACTCTTTGCCGGCTAAGCCTTGTTGACCGAAATCATCGTCAACGCTGATGAGCTTTGGAAAGGCGTAACTCCCAACCTAGAGCTTGGATTCGAGCAGGGTAGCAGTTGTTAGATAGCTCTTGATGAGAAAAAGAGAATTCGAGATGATTAAGGAAAGAGAAACTTTGATGCCCCATACCTAAAAATGGTACTTAGGGGTCGGGTGTGTTACACTATGGATATACACAATTGTGTTCTATTGGATGGCATTGTTCTAATTGCCATGGAGACTATCACTAGTGTTGGAGATTATTACCAGCTATATGGATAGTCAGTATGTTGATGGAAAAACATTCTCCCTATGTAAAATGATCCAGGACAATAATTCTTCTAGGACATATGTCCAGATTAGAAGAATATTCCTTGTATCCCATGGTGTGGCTTCTAGCATCTGTTGAAACAATTATTCTTCTAGGACATATGTATGGATTAGAAGAATGGTTCCTGTATCACTTTGTGGAGTGAGCGACTTATTCTTAATCATGCACGATTACTAATATGGAGTATAGATTTGAGAGATGATGTATTTGATGCTATAATATGATACTGATAGTGACGATTGATGCAAGAGCATCGCCTTCAAAGTCAAAGATGCAAGCGTGGAGGCAAAGAAATGACATCTCAGCATGACAGAGTTTCAAATCAAAAATTAACTCAGGAGTAAATCGAGTTGTTGAGATATTTTGGAAACAACATTTTTAAACATGTCGTGTTTGTAAAGTCATATAGGACTATAAGGGGTTGCATATATAGAGTGTTGACTCTTATCTGGAAATAACTGGTAGTTATTGTAATAGGAAAAAGTAGGTAACCGCTAAGAGTTTGATAGGATAGGTTACAGATCGGACGACGAGAGCTCGTGGAGACGATCCTTAGATAGTTTGTTGTTGCATTGTAAAATTACTATGGTATCATGAGATAGAGATAGAGATCAGTAGAGTAGAATAGAGTAGAGAAGAAAGACGCAGTGGAGAACTGCAATATTATGTAACTTGTTTCATGAATGAATAGAAGAGACAGAATTGTCCCAAATCTTGGACTATGTTCATTCTAATGTGTGATTGAATGAATGTTACATTTTGTGTATGTGATTTATTTCATTTCGTTCATGTATGATTGTTCGAGAAGTTGGTGGCATGATTTTGTGACGAAACTGGATAAGTTTCAATTGTTTCTCTTCTGAAACTCGTATGCAAGGTGTGCATCTCGAACGCAAGGAGTGCATCGATTGAGTCTCGAATTGACTCAGAGGAGTTCAGAGAGAAAAAGGAAACTTAGACCAGGTGAAAGGAGTGCACAACGTCAAGAAGCAACCAAGCATCGAAGAACCAGAACAGAGGAATGCTAGGTGGGCGAGAAGAATTTATTTTCTAGAAATCCTTCAATCTGCGTTATTGAAATCCGGAGAATGCAAGGAGTGTGTGGGAAGTCGGAATACTTTAAGGATCAAGCTCAGAAGGAATAGCAATTTTCATAAGTGTTGATGAGATCCAAGAGTCAGACTCGTAGGAGTAGCAAAGGTTCGAAACCTTTGAAGACTGAGAAATCTTTTGAGTCAGAGGAAATCATAAGCTTAGGAGGAGGAGCGACAGTGGTCGTTGGATCATAGTGCAATGGATCAACAACCATATGATCATATCAAGGTGCATGAGCCTTAGCGCTTCACACACGCAAGAGAGAGAACTCACCAAGGTTTGAGACTTGAGATTTTCGAAGCCCGAAGAGACAGAAATCTGAAGTAAATCTCAATCGTTCGATCATCCGAAGAAGATCTGATCCGTTAGATCGTCCGAAGTAAATATCAGGGATCGAATCACCCAAAGTGGATCTGAGTTGTTACATATCGTGAGTTTAGAAGGAGGCAAGTTTGAGACTTGATATTTCTAAAGCCTGAAGAGTCGAAAATCCGAAGAAAATATCAGGCATCTAGTCAGCCGAAGTGAATCTAAGTTGTCGGATCATCCGAAGTGAATCTCAGGCGTTGGATTGTCCGAAGTGAACCTGAGCCGTCGAATTCACAGGAGATGTGGTGTGAATCTGTGGACTCTGGGTAAAGTCCCGAAGTAATTCACAATCGTCAGATCAAGAGGAGATGTGGCGTGAATCTGTGGACTCTGGATAAAGTCCCGAATTAATTCGCAGTCGTCAGATCAAGAGGAGACATGGCATGAATCCATGAACTCCGAGTAAAGACCCAAATAAATTCATAGCCATCAGATCTAGGAGAGACATGGCATAAATCTGTGGACTCCAGGTAAAGACCTGAAGTAATCCTCGATCATCAGATCAAGAGGACACGTGTCAGTGGATTATAGTCTTCGGATAAAATCCATTGGGAAAAAGGATGAGGTTTGAGATTTGAAATCTCAGAAGTCTGAAACCCAAAGGAGATCTTGACCGTTGATCGAGAAGAGGGTCACAGGACCGTTGATTGAGCAGGACAGGTGTCTGCAAATCGTTAGCTCCAGAAGATTGGAGTATGGAAGAAAGCAGGGTTTGAGATTTAAAAATTCTAAAGTCTCGAAACCTGAAGGAGATCACATCCTTTGATTTA
Organism: Picea mariana; assembly: GCA_032191745.1. NCBI lineage: Eukaryota > Viridiplantae > Streptophyta > Pinopsida > Pinales > Pinaceae > Picea > Picea mariana. Next base: position 283,347 of record JASDQU010100775.1, read on the forward strand.
GAAGAGGTAGATTTGGTTCGTAGATTTGGAAAGGGCATATCTGAACTGTTACCACAAACAGTACCGTCAATATAGGGAGATCGATGGTCCCATAGCATTGCGGGGACAAAAGTTGTAAGGACTTTAAAATGTTGAGGGCGGGCCACAATCCAGACCGTGGTTTTGCCAAGAAGACACATGGAGGCTCGAAGAGAATTGCGGGTTGAAAATTATTTTGAACCAAAATGCTTTTGGTTGCACCCACAATCGTGTGGTCACGAGAGGTCATCTCCCTAGGTCACATCAAGAGGGGGCTTATCAGAAAAAGGATCTAACACTCAGTACTCTGATATTTAGCAGGAGAGTGAAAGGGAAGGTTGCAGGTACCACTAGACCTGCACCAAGAAGTCGAAAGGGCCTATGTTTAGATACAGAAGGAGACCATTAATGTTTCAGAGGGTCATTTGACTCAAGAATTAGATATCCTTGACCGGGAGGTCGTGTATCCATACGACGAAGTAGGGGGGATGCATTAGGTGGTATCAGAGCTGATATTGAGTTTGTTTGCAGACAACAAACAAAGGGAGAAATGAGGTAAGTTGGTATCAATTGTGGTATCAAAATTTAATTTATGTTCATAGGCACCAGAAGGTGATGCAATGGAATCATGCTAGCCAGACGGCGTAGAGTGAATGCAGAACTGGAAAAAGAAAGGAAGCGACTCTGAATGAGACTGGACACCATGGAAACAGCGCAGAGAAGAGCACCAGACACTGGAGATATCAGTGAAGCTAAGAGCAAAGAAATAGAGGTTGAAGAAAATGTAGCAGAGGATGCTGCACAAGATCGCTTATTGAAAGTTGTTTAAGGAATAGGGGCCAAAGCAAGAATAGAGGTACCAATGTATGAAGGTAATTTGGAAGTTGAAGAATTGTTGGATTGGGTACGTGCTATGGAGAAGTACTTCGATTACAAAGATATCGAAGAAGACAAGATGGTGAAGCATGCAGTGACAAGACTGAAGGGTCATGCAGCGCTATGGTGGTATGAAATGCAAGCCGAATGCAGGAATAAAGGTAAGAAGAAAATTAAGAACTGGGATAGGATGGTAGCCAAGATGAAGGCCAAATTTATCCCGAAGGACTATCAAATCAATCAGTTCAGAATATTTCAAAACCTGAGACAGAAAATCTTATCAATGAAGGAGTACACTGAGGAATTTTACAGACTGAACATCAGGGTTGGACATAAAGAGAATGAAGATGAAAAAAAAGCCAGGTATATCAATGGGTTGAGATATGAAATACAAGATGAGATCAGCATGATGTCTGTTAGTAAAGTTGAGGATGTCGAGGATGTTTATCAAGCAGCCTTGAAAGCTAAAGAAAAAATGGCCAGGAAACAAAGCCAACAAAACAGAGGAGGAAATTCAAGCAGAGGTAAGGGAACCAACAAAGAGAAGCTCCAGAAGTCAAAGCATGAAGATGACAAACAACATAGTCACCGTGAGAAAGGTGGAAGTTCTAAAGAAGGACAACATGGAGGAAGAATATATTTTTCCAGAGGAAGAGGAAGAGCCAGAGGAGGTGAAGTTAGATGTTATACCTGTGGAAAATCAGGGCACAAGTCTTGGGAATGTCCTGAGAGAAATAAGGAAGGAGGAGGTGAAGCACATGTTGTTGAAGCATAGAAGCATGTGGAAGCAGAAGTAACAGAAGGAGGAAAGAACCTCATGATGAGGAAAATTCTTCTTAAACCAGAAAAGGAGATGGAGGAACCAGTTCAATGAACAAGTCTGTTCATAACTGCTTGCCAGATGAAAGACAGAGTTTGCAAGGTGATCATAGAAAGTGGGAGCACTGACAATATAGTATCCACAGAGATGGTGGAGAAACTAGAGCTGAAGAGAACTGCACATCCAAACCCATACAAGGTATCATGGTTGCAGAAAGGACATCAAGTAATGGTAAGTCAACAATGCCAAGTTGAATTTAAAATAGGAGGTTATAGGGATGAAATATTATGTGATGTAATTCCTATGGATGTATGTCATATTTTATTGGGGAGACCATGGCAGTTTGACAGAAAAGTTATTCATGATGGAAGAAAGAATACTTATACCCTAGAAAAGAATGGTAGGACACATGTGTTGTTACCAATAGAAGACAAATAGAAAAAGAGGGAGGCTAGTTCAATCATACTTCTCATGAGTGGGAAGGAACTCTTGAATGAAGTCAAGAAGGAGGAAGAAATGCAGTTTGTTCTAGTGAGGAAGCCTAGAGTTATCCTTACAAATACTTCTGTGGAATATTTTCCTAAAGAAATCCAGGAACTATTAGAAAACTTTGTTGACATAGTAGTGGATGAGTTACCTCACTCATTGCCACCCATTAGGAATATAAGCCATCATATTGACCTTATTCCAGGAGCTATTTTACCAAACAAAGAAGCTTATAGGTTCATACCTAGAGAGAATGAGGAAGTCAAAAATCAAGTCCAAGAGTTGTAGGATAAAGGTTTAGTCAAGGAAATCCTAAGCCCGTGCGCAATACCGATTGTGTTAAGTCCAAAGAAGGATGGGGGATGGAGAATGTGTAAAGATTATAGAACCATCAACAAGATAACCATTAGGTATAGATTCCATTTACCAAGGATGGATAATTTGATGGATTGTTTGAGTGGAGAAAGCTATTTTTCCAAGATAGACTTAAAGAGTGGATATCATCAAATAAGAATGAGAGAGGGAGATGAATGGAAAACAACATTCAAGAAAAATGAAGGATTGTTTGAATGGTTGGTCATGCCATTTGGGTTGAAAAATGCACCAAGCACATTTATGAGACTGATGAATGAAGTATTCAAAGACTTCATAGGAAAATTTGTCATAGTATATCTGGATGACATACTAATCTTCAGTAAGACAGAGGGAGAACACTTAACACATATGACATCAGTGATGGAAAAGTTGTGATGCAGGAGCATCGCTCCAAGCCAGCTACACGCCAGCCAACTAGCACATCAAAGCGCGCATTCAATGGAGGAGAGAGGTGCAGCCCTCTCGATTTTCAAATTGTATTAAATGTTGTAGGGATAGTAGAGCCAAAATCCATGCATGTGCGCAAGCTTTAGATAAAGGTTTCCTTAAATAGTTGTAAGGCTGAGATCTAGATCCGATTCGGACCAGACAACCATTCAATGTAATTGAATGTAATTTATGAGAGTAGGTAGCTTGGAGGGAAGAGCTCGAGGAGCCTCTCTTTTGTAAAAAGGTCTTCTTTGTATCTAGTAAGTCAGTAGAGAGGAAGAGAGAATAGGGAGAAGAGAAGAGAGTCGAGACTCTGTTGTAGTCTGCTCTTCATATTGTAATCAGGCATTCTTGATTAATACAAACAGAGCAATTTTTACTGCATGTTGTTGTTCATGTGTTCATGAATGAATGTCTTTATGTGTTTATGATATGTTGTAGATGTATGTTAGATGTGCATTTGCAGGGATAGATAGATTTTCCTATCCGAGAGTTCTTTGATTTCAGGTTTGGGTTCTTTGTGGATTCATGCAAGAGGTTGCATGATAGAACATTGCGGGTTCTATAAGCCAGTGCATAGAGTGCACTTATGAGTTCTGCAGAATTTCAGACAGAGACATGCCAGGAGGGCGCACCAGAGGAAGTCTTAGACTCAAGGAGAAGCCTCAAGGTTGTTGGACACCTTGGAGGTGAATATTGTGCAGGAGAAAGACACAGAGAAAATAGAATCACTGAAGCTTCTGTAGAAGCTCTGTCGGGAGGGCATTGATCGAGTGCATAGAGTGCATAGGAGGAACTCTATTTCGAGTTCAGGGAAGACAGATTCAATGAGGGTTCTATAGAGCTCTGCCAAGAGGGCATTGAGCGAGTGCATAGAGTGCACCAGGGAACTCTATTTTGAGTTCTAAGGAAAGGGAAGTGTCAAGGAGAAGGCACTTACAAAGTTACTGAACACTCTGTAAAGAAAGGCTCTCCAAGGTGTGCATCGAGCAGAAGAACGCCAGGAGGGCGTGAAGTATTTCTTTGTAAGAAATACTTCGAATTGAATTATCCGAAAACTCAGCAGCACAAGGAGTGTGTGAATAAGAACTTGTCTGAAGTTCTTAAGATCAGAAGGAATAGCACAAGAAGTGTGCTCAGAGTGAACTTGTCTCAAGTTCAGAAGCTCAGGAGGAACAGTGCCTTTGCGCATAGAGAAGTAGCCAAGAGGAGCAAAAGATTGAGAAACCTTTCAAGGTTTCTGAGTTGACCAAGCTCAGGACAAATAGCACAGTTGTGTGCAGGTACCCTGCAAGGAGTGCAGAGGTTGAGAAACCTTTGAGGTTTCAAAGTCGACAAAGCTCAGGAGGAGGGACAACATCCTTAGAATACAGGCGGGAGCTGAGGATACAAGCTTCACAACAAAAGCAAAGGCCGAGGCCTTTGAAACTTTGGAAATATTCCAAGGGGAAGGAAGAAGCACAAGCTCAGGAGGGAGCATAGCTACCATTGGATCAGGTAGAGGACGAGATATGGACCATTGAATCTACATCCAGGCAGCAGGAGGAGAGTGTGCAGGAGAAAGAGATCTATGCCATCAGACTTGGGCGCACGGACTGATAGACATCGGATCCAGGAGAAGGTGCACGAGGTTTAACCCTCATATATGCAAAGGTGAGGACTCACGAAATCCCAAAAGCATCTTGACCGTCCACAAGGAGTACACATGGCAAGCGATCGAGGTTTCGGGAAAATTCCTGAAAGGATGTGGGTCGTCAATCCAGTTGGATCATAGCCCTTTGTCCAAGAGGGACATGGACCGTTGATCTCTCAGCAGAGATATTTCGGCAATTCGGCATTTCGGCTACCATAAGATACAAAGGGAAAGAGTCAGGACTCTTGACCCACGAAATCCTGAAAGAATGTAAGTTGTCGGATCAAGGGAGGCTCACAGCCGTTGATCTCCCTTTGAAGTGGAATTTCGGCATTTTGGGGTTCGATATTTCGGCATTCCGGGACCCGGGAGTTTGAAGGGTCAAGAACTGTTGCAGCCGGAATCGCGAAATCCCAAAACGCGAAAACCTGAAAGCATTCGGAGGAATAGCACCGGGTCACATGGATAGGATCCAAGCAGGGAGCTTGTCACTCGCCAGCCCTTTCAAGGTTCGGCATTTCGGAGTTTCGTGGTTCGGCATTTCGAAAATCCTGAGGACAAGGAGATGGAGCACTTTGAGTTGAAAACTCCCGAAGTCGCGAAACGCGATGTATCTTTGGAGTGGGGCTGTAGTCACACATTTTAGCATTTCAGGGTTTGGCTTTTCGGCACTTCTAAAGAAAAGGAGTCAGGGATCTTGGTGTTGAAACCCTCGAAGTTGCGAAACCCGAAATCCCTTTTCGGAAAAGGTCGTGGTCATATCTGGTGGTTGTGTGGAGGTGAAGACTCACGTCTGGTGCATTTCTTGTGACGGTGGAGTTTTCGTGAAGGACCTATGGATCAAATTCGTGGGGTTCCAGTGAGGGCCCGAAAGAACTAATTCGGTTCTGCGGATTCAAAGGAGATCGATCCTGTGCAGATTCTCGGTCTGAGGGTCAGGGGGTCTGCGTCAAGTTACAGTAGGAAAAATTGTTGATAAATCTGAAGAAAATCTCTTTTATGAAGAAGGAACTCATATAATTGGGTTTTGTGATCTCTTCAAATGAATTGAAGATGGATCCAGAAAAAGTGAGAGAAATCAAAGAATGGCCATCGCCAAGCAGCATATTTGAGGTAAGAAGTTTTCATGGGTTAGCAAGTTTTTATAGAAAGTTTATCAGAAATTCCAGTGGTATATGTGCACCCATGTTGGACACTGTGAAGAAGAAACAAAATTCCTTTAGTTGGATAGAGGAAGCTGAAAAAAGTTTCAAAGTGTTGAAAGAGAAGATCACAGAACAACCAATTCTGGTCTTACCAGATTTTGGAAAAACATTTCAAGTGAGATGTGATGCAAGTGGATTAGCTATTGGAGTAGTCTTGAGACGGGATAATAGGCCAATTGGTTATTTCAGTGAGAATATGAATGACACGAAGAAGAAGTATTCCACATATGAAAAATAATTCTATGCAATGATTCAAGCTTTGAAGAAGTGGAGACACTATCTAATTCCTAAATAATTTGTCTTGTACAGTGATAACCAAGTTTTGTAGTTTATTACTAGGAAAGAAAAGTTTAATCAGAGACATGCTAAATGGGTAGAATTTATGCAGAATTTTACATTTGTTATTAAACATATTGTTGGAACTGCTAACAAAGTTGCAGATGCTTTGAGCAGGAGGAGTTTAATTGTACAGGAATTCCAAGTGGAGACCTTAGGGTTTGAACACCTCAAGGAGATGTATCGAGAAGATCCATATTTTAAGAAATCTTATGAAGCATGTAAGAACCCTTTGTTGGGAGATAGAAGCCCATGGACAAAATATTTGATCCAGGATGGATTATTATTCAAGGGAAGCCAATTATGCATACCGAAATTCTCAATGAGAGATAACCTACTGAAAGAGAAACACAACGGAGGTTTAGCTGGACATTTTGGTCATGATAAGACATTTTCACATCTGAGTAATTCATATTATTGGTCGAGCATGAGGGCAAAAGTGAAAAATTTTGTGAACAAATGCAGAATTTGTCAGTATGAAAAAGGAAGACAACAGAACACTGGTTTGTATCAGCCATTACCAATTCCATAAAGGTCATGGGATGCAATCAATATGGATTTTGTATTGGGATTGCCTAGAACTCAGAAAGGGAGAAATTCCATATTTGTTGTGGTGGACAGATTTTCAAAGATGGCACATTTCATACCATGCCAAAAAAAAAATGATGCTACACACATAGCCAATTTTTTTTTCAGAGAAGTAGTGAGACTACATGGATTGCCTAGGAGCATAGTCTCACACAGGGACAACAAATTTGTAGGACACTTTTGGAGGACTCTATGAAAGAGGCTGGGGACAAGCTTGTCCTTTAGTTCAGCATATCACCCTTAGACAAATGGACAAATTGAAGTAGTAAACAGGAGTCTGGGAAACTTGTTAAGAAGTTTAGTCACTGAGCAAGGTCTTCAATGGGATCAGATTCTGGCACAAGAAAAATTTGCATTCAAAAATTCAGTGAACATGAGCATAGGGAAAAGTCCATTTGAAATTGTGTATGGTATACAACCAAGAGGGATTACAGAATTGAGAGATCTGAATCAAGATGAGTTCAGAAGTGCTAGAGCAGAGAATTTTGCAACAGAAATGCAAAAACTCCATGACAGAGTCAGAGAATAGCTACAGAACAACAACTTGAAATATAAGAGCAGAGTTGATAAAAAAAGGAGAGAATTTCAATTTGAAGTTGGAGATGAACTTTTAGCTCATTTGAGAAAAGAGAGGTTTCCAACGGGAATCTATAACAAGTTGAAGATGAAGAAGATAGGACCATGCATGATTCTTAGGAAATTCGCAKCCAATTCTTATGAAATTGAGTTTCCAGACAATGTTGGGATATCACTGATATTCAATGTTGCAGACMTGTATCCTTACAAGAGAGATGAGGTAGGAGAATCATATGATCAGAAGGAAGTTCAGTGGGAAGAACAATTGCCCACAACAAAAAAACCGCAAATGGAGAAAATCATTGAACAAAGAGCTGGAAAGAAGACCAGCAAGAAGACATATCATGAATATTTAGTGAAGTGGAAAGATCATCCAGTGGAAGATTCAAGTTGGGTCACAGAACCTGATATTTTGAATCATGGAAAAATAGTGCAGGAGCTCATGGACATGAGTCCATGAAAATTTTAACCAAAGGAGTATGATACAGGAGCATCGCCTTCAAAGTCAAAGATGCAAGCGTGGAGGCAAAGAAATGACATCTCAACATGACAGAGTTTCAAATCAAAAATTAACTCAGGATTAAATCGAGTTGTTGAGATATTTTAGAAACAACATTTTTAAACATGTTGTGTTTGTAAAGTCATATAGGATTGTAAGGGGTTGCACATATAGAGTGTTGACTCTTATCTGGAAATAACTGGTAGTTATTGTAATAGGACAAAGTAGGTAACCGCTAAGAGTTTGATAGGATAGGTTACAGACAGGATGACGAGAGCTCGTGGAGCCGGTCCTTAGATAGTTTGTTGTTGCATTGTAAAATTACTATGGTATCATGAGATAGAGATAGAGATCAATAGAGCATAATAGAGTAGAATAAAGACCCAGTGGAGAACTGCAATATTATGTTATTTGTTTCATGAATGAATAGAAGAGATAGAATTGTCCCAAATCTTGGGTTGTGTTCATTCTAATGTGTGATTGAATGAATGTTACATTTTTTGTATGTGATTTATTTCATTTCGTTCATGTATGATTGTTCGAGAAGTTGATCGCATGAGTTTGTGATGAAACTGGATAAGTTTCAATTGTTTCTCTTATGAAACTCGTATGCAAGGTGTGCATCTCAAACGCAAGGAGTGTGTCGATTGAGTCTCGGATTGACTCAGAGTAGTTCAGAGAGAATAAAGGAAACTTATACCAGGTGCAAGGAGTGGACAGCGTCAAGAAGTGACCAGGAATCAAAGAACCAGAACAGAGGAACGCTAGGTGGGCGAGAAGAATTTATTTTCAAGAAATCCTTCGATCTGAGTTATCAAAATCTCGAGAACGCAAGTAGTGCGTGGGAAGTCGGAATCCTTTAAGGATCAATCTCAAAAGGGATAACACTTTTCATAAGTGTTGACGAGATCCAAGAGTCAGACTCGTAGGAGTAGCAACAATTCGAAACCTTTGAAGACTAAGAAATATTTTGAGTCGGAAGAAATCAGAAGCTTGGGAGGAGGAGCGAAAGTGGTCGTTGGATCACAGTGCAACAGATCAACATCCATCTGATTAGATAAAGGTGCACAAGCCTTAGCTCTTCGCACACGTAGGAGAGACAACTCACCAAGGTTTGAGACTTGAGATTTCTGAAGCTTGAAGAGCCGAAAATCCGAAGTAAATCTCAATCGTTCGATCATTTGAAGCAGATATGAGCCATTAGATCGTCCGAAGTAAATCTCAGGCGTCGGATCACCTGAAGTGGATCTAATCCGTTAATTACCATGAGTTCATAAGGAGGCAAGTTTGAGACTTG
>JASDQU010100775.1:292534-333927 GCA_032191745.1 Picea mariana
AAGTAGTGCGTGGGAAGTCGGAATCCTTTAAGGATCAATCTCAAAAGGGATAACACTTTTCATAAGTGTTGACGAGATCCAAGAGTCAGACTCGTAGGAGTAGCAACAATTCGAAACCTTTGAAGACTAAGAAATATTTTGAGTCGGAAGAAATCAGAAGCTTGGGAGGAGGAGCAAAAGTGGTCGTTGGATCACAGTGCAACAGATCAACATCCATCTGATTAGATAAAGGTGCACAAGCCTTAGCTCTTCGCACACGTAGGAGAGACAACTCACCAAGGTTTGAGACTTGAGATTTCTGAAGCTTGAAGAGCCGAAAATCTGAAGTAAATCTCAATCGTTCGATCATTTGAAGCAGATATGAGCCATTAGATCGTCTGAAGTAAATCTCAGGCGTCGGATCACCTGAAGTGGATCTAATCCGTTAATTACCATGAGTTCATAAGGAGGCAAGTTTGAGACTTGAGATTTATGAAGCCCGAAGAGCCAAAAATCCGAATAAAATCTCAGGCGTCCAATCAGCCGAAGTGAATCTCATTCATCAGATATTCTGAAGTGAATCTCAGGTGTCATATTGTCCAAAGTGAATCTGAGCCATCGGATTCAAAGGAGACGTGGCGTGAATATGTGGATTCTGAGTAAAGTCCCGAAGTAATTCACGACCGTCAGATCAAGAGGAGACATGGCATGAATCTGTGGACTCCGGATAAAGCCTCGAAGTAATTTACAACCATCATATCAAGAGGATACGTAGCATGAATCCATGCACTTCGGGTAAAGACCCAAAGAAATTCATAGCTGCCAGATCTAGGAGAGACGTGGCACAAATATGTGGACTCCGAGTAAATACCCGAAGTAATCCTCGATCGTCGGATCAAGAGGACATGCGTCAGTGGATTATAGTCTTCGGATAAAATCCATTGAGAAAAAGGATGAGGTTTGAGATTTGAAATCTCAGAAGTCAAAAACCCGAAGGAGATATCAATTGTTGATCAAGGAGAGGGTCACAGGACCATTGATCTGAGTTGAAAGGTCAAACAACTGAAGTAGAAGAAGGACCATTGATTGAGCAGGACATGTGTCTACAAATCGTTAGCTCCATAAGATTGGAGTACGGAAGAAAGCAGGGTTTGATATTTAAAAATTTCGAAGTCCAAAAACTCGAAGGAGATCACATCTGTTGATTTAGAAGAGGTAGATCCGGTATGTAGATTTGGAAAGGGAAGATCTGAACCGTTACCATATACAGTACCATCAATATCGGGAGATCAATGGTCTCGTATCATTTCGGGGACAAAAGTTGCGAGGACTTTAAAATGTGGAGGGCGGGCCGCAATCCAAACCATGGTTTTTCCAAGAGGACACATGGAGGCTCGAAGAGAATTGCAGGCTGAAAAGTAGTTTGAACCAAACCACTTTTGGCCATGCCCACAATTGCATGGTCATGAGAGGTCATCACCCAAGGTCACATCAAGAGGGGGCTTATCAGAAAAAGGAGCTAACGCCCAATACTCTACGATTTCATGGGAGAGAGAAAGGGAAGGTTGCGGGTACCACTAGACCTACACCAAGAAGTTGAAAGGGCATGTGTTTAGATACAGAAGGAGACCATTAAGGTTTTAGAGGGTCATTTGACTCAAGAATAGGAGATCCTTGACTGGGAGGTCGTGTATCCCTACGAGGGAGTAGGGTGGTTGCATCAATGATGGCGCTCATGATTTTACCATGAGATAGCTTCTATGGCTATAATGATGCTACCGATTGAATGGTTTTTGTATTCTCAAGACCATTTCCTTTAATACCTCCCTATCTAGGAGGGAGTGTTGATATTATGGTAGATACAAGAGGTATTAACCTCCACATGTAACCACTAACAAGACTAGTGTATTCCAAGAAGCAAGAGAAACCCTAAAATGTTGGATAATAACCTTAGGAGACAAGTCGACTCAAGAGAATATTTATTATTAAGTTATTAGCCTCTAGGAAGAGAAGTCGACCTAGTTAGGTGACTTGGAGTAGTATAAATAGAGGGCTCTAGAGCTCATTTGTACACACTCTCTCTCTCTCTCGCAATTGCATAAGACCAAGTGGTGCACAAGTCTGGAGAGCAACTACAGTAGTTGCAAATAGCATTTTCGGTTTTGGCTTTGGCTTTCTCTTTGGTTATGGTTTGGACTTTCTACCTGGTACGCTAGCTATAGAGAGAGGTACACTACCTTGATTGGCTATCGATTCTAGGGTTTGATTATGAAATTATTCTCTATGTCAAGGTTAAGGTGCTCGGGGGTGGCCTTTGTTCCTATGGTTGGGTGAAAATATTGTTAGATTGTCTATGGTGAAATGAGCACACATATTATTATAATATTGGTCATTCCCAATTATGACAAGGAGTTTCTCATCTTCTCTTTTTCCTTTGAAAAAATATTGCTCATATGTTATTGCAAAGGAATGAATAATATCATGATAATCCCATAGCCTTTTTCAAGAAATCATTGAGGGATGTTAAATTAAAATACAATGGTATGGAGAAGCAGTCATGTGCCTTGGTGAAATCCCTAAAGGCCTTCAGAGACTATGTATTACATTTTAATATTTTGGCATATGTTTCCACTAGTGCCATTAAGGATTTACTCATACAACCTAACAATTAAGGAAAAAACAGGTAAATGGATTGCCAAAATTCATGAATATGATGTACATATCAAACCTAAAAAAAATTAGTAAAAGGGTAAGGACTAGCCAAGTTATTTGTTGAGTCAAATTGCAAAGATCTAGGTGTGAATATGATGTGATCAAGCCTCCTATCAATAGAACCTAAATTGGATGAACCAACAAAACCATCCCTGAATGTAGATTAAAAATTCACACAATTTTATTGGTATAACGATAACATCTTCTATCTACAAAACCTATAATGCTCACCAGAATGGGACAAAACCAAGGCTAGATCCATCAAACTAAAGGCAGTCAAATATTGCATCATAGTATAGAATCTCTTTTGGAAGGATCTTGGAGGTATATTTCTTGATTGTATCATTGAAGAGGAGACATAAGGTATAATTATTGAATTCCATAAAGGGGTATGTGGTGGTCATCATGCCTTCAAGGCTACTCCTTATAAGATCCTTAGATCCGGTTACTATTGGCCTTCTTTGCTCTCTAATGTAAACTCAATGGTTAGGGCATGTGTAGAATGTTAGATGTTTGCAGGGAAGCAAAAGTTACTTCCAATCCCATTGAGGCCAATCACAGTAGACATCTTTTGTCAATTTTCACATGCAACTCTATGTGACTAATTTCATATCTAAAATTTGCTTCCTAGTGATCTAATTATCACTAAACAACCTTACACTAAAATTATTTACTAAAAACATATGCAGCAGAAACGACAAGATCATAGATGAATCATCAATACACAAGAGACAAAATATTTTTGTTCTGTAACTTTATCCAATTCTCCAAATATGAGGACCAAAACTAGTCTTCTCAAAGTTACCAAATCTGAGGACAGAACTAGTCTGCCCAAAATCACCAAATTTGTGGGAAACTGTGTCCTCCAATATACAAACAAGAAAAAACAAACCTCAACAATATTATGGAAATATCCTCTTCCCATAAATCTATCGCAGACGACATGTACAACCTATTGAGGTCACTTGAATTCAAGTTGTATGGACCTGCCCCTTCCCATAAGAGATTGTATGGATGTATGTGATTGTTCCTACAACAACCCACGTACCTATGTGATTGTTTCCACCGGAACCCGCATACATGTGAAAAACTATACAGACACTTTGTATGACTCGCTCCACTTCATACAATATCTTCCTTCTATGGTTGCCTCTCTCTCCCACATGTGCGGTGTGATTTTCCCTACCAAGACTAGAATATAAAGAGTCCCCAAATCTAAGCCATATTTTCCACCCTAGCAGAATTTGCCTTTGTTGAAATCACCAAGTTTCCTAGCACAAGTGCAGACTCACTTATGCTAACTCCATTCTTCTATTATGATACAATGATATGTCACAATGACCTCTCTCCTTTATATACAATCCTTTGGGGTCACAATAGAATCCCCTCCACAAGTCAATATCAAATTAGGATTTTCTTGTGGGTGTGAAGCCCCAACAAAAGCCCACAAATCCCATCACCAAATCCATAAATCCCCCACTCAAATCGAAGGGGGTTTTCACCAAACTTAAAGGATAATCTTATGCCAATGAATATTCCCACATGCATGACACCTTGGCCTCTTGTGGGAATACCTCTCGAAGATACAAAAATCAACACTCCCTCTTAGCAAGGGAGGTATCCCATCCACCATCAGGTAGATGTACCTCTAGTACTAGAAGCATCTCTCTCCCAAATACAAAGTGGTATACTTACTCATATTTACTCCAATCCTCTTCCTTGCATGTTGTAAGTGTATCTAGATATGTTACTATATTAGTATCCCAAMCATCTCAACTTCTTTTTGTCCAATCTATTTGACTAGATGCATCCTTAGTCACTGAAGAAGAATATGTCTGACCGGATGCATMCTCAGTCATTGTATCACTTTATACTAAAACACATTGATACTCCATACATGTATCACATTCCCTAGAAGCCTCCTGCCTTTGAAGCTCTTGTATGTCATCCTCTATCACAKTAGCATAACCTGCTGAAATATATGGATCCTACATGGTTGTCTCATATGTCGTAGAAGCCTCCTGCCTCTAAAGCTCATGTCTAACCTCCTCCACCCATGAAACCTATCTGTCAGTCCTCGAGGATTTATCTCTCTCAATTGAACCTGAGGGGGAACTCCCTCTGGATGACCATCTCTCCCTCTGATCCAATTGACTCTCTCTGATATTAGGCTCACTCTAAGCTTGCATTCTCCTCCTAAAAATTGACTCCCTCTGAGTCTGCACATCCCCTGGGCCATCTACTCCCTATCCATTATCCTATGCATAGTCGTGAGAGGTTGCTCCTCCCTTCTGGATACTAAGGTTTGACTCCCTCTAAACTCTAGCTTCCTCTAACCTTGTACCACTAGTTGGGTCACCTGCCTCACCACTCGTGGAGCCACCTACTCCTCCTAATATGTATCTCTACTCTTGCTAATCAAAACACTCATAGGTTGTCCCTTCATCCTATATAAGTTTTCCTCCATAACTCCAAGAACCACTACTAGTCTGAAGCTAGACCGTCTAGGCACAAGCAGTACCTATCCATCTCAAAAAAATACATGATATCCCTTCCTCTCAATATTTGAGACTAAAAGGACACTCCTCCTGAGTTCTGGAACCCACAACACATTCGACACCCTTAGTATCTCTCCTAACTCCAATCGAAATGATAAAATACCAAATCCTCATACTGAATGATTGGATATCGTACCAAGCTCCACACATAAGTCTAAGCCAGTCTCTATGAGAGTGTCAAACAACTCTCTAGAACTTGTCATATGGAAATATGCTCCGCTATCCACCAACCATCTCTCCCTGCTGGAGATATTACTTGAAAGTCCGAATACCAACAAGATCTCCCTCTAGAACCTATATGTAACCTCATCAATCTCTACTATTGATGTCTGATGCCTTCTTCCTCTTCCCTTCTAGTGTGTACACTGTGAATCATAATGACCAAAGTCATGGCACTCATAACATATGATATTACTACGATCCTTCTTTCGTCTCAGCTCTGGATATGCTTCCCTCTCAAGAGAATACCTTCTCCTTGATGGACCTCTTCTATTTGGAGAACCCCTTCTTCCCTTCCTATTGTGGGCTACAAGGGCCTAGTTCTCCTCACTACTAATCTTCACCACACCATCCATATCATCCCTAGATGCTAACCAGGTCTCCTCCTTGATATAATTAGTCCATAATATGTCAAAGTCTGGTAACCTATCCCACACACAGATCCCCTTGCACAAATGGTTCCTAGGACCTAGGAAGACCTCTCAATGCTATATTCACCAACTCAACATCCTGCACTCTCTCACCAATAGTTGTGAGATAATCTAAGATCTGAGTAATATTCATAAGATAACTGAAAATTGTCTCTTCAATGGTCATCCTAACAATCTAAAATTTATGATTCAAGTGCAACATCCTTCCAGTATTCTTATTTTGGTAAAGACCCACCAAAGCATTATACATATCCTTGGCAGTTGCTTTCTAAAAAATGTGAGGAATCAAGTGGTACTTCACATACTCTAGCAATACTCATTTGGCCTTCACTTCCCTTTTCTTGTGAAATGCCAAATAAATTGGATCAGTCGAGATAGGAACCACATCCTCAACATACTCCTTGAGTTCATTATCCTCCAATAGAAGGAGAACCCTCTCCTTCCAATCTTTGAAGTTGGTTCCCCCCTCTAACCTATCCTCAAGCTTCAATATATTCACCATATTGAACTTTCCGAAACAAGAACAAGAACAAGAAAAAGTACAACACTCTTCCAATGTTGTAGCCAACAAAGTGTCTCAATGTGATCCCCTTCTCTTCAAATCCCAAACTCTGATTCCATTTTGATTTTCACATGCAACTCTATGTGACTAATTTCATATCTAAAAATTGCTTCGTAGTGTTATAACTATCACTAAACAACTTTACACTGAAATTATTAACTGAAAACATATACAACGGAAAAACAAGATCATAGATGAATCATCAATACACAAGAGACACAATATTTATGTTCTATAACTTTATCCAATTCTCCAAATCTGAGGACCAAAACCAGTCCTCTCAAAGTTACCAAATCTAAGGATAGAACTAATCCTCTCAAAATCACCAAATATGAGGATAACCTTGTCCTCCAATATACAAACAAGAAAAATCAAATCTCAACAATATTTTGGAAATATCCTTTCCCCACAAATCTATTGCAGACCACTTATACAACATGTTAAGGTCACCTGACGTCAGCTTGTACGATCATGCCCCTACCCAAAAGAGCTTGTGCAGATGTATGTGATTGTTCCTACAACAACCCACGTACGTATGCGACTGTTTCCACTGCAACCTGCATACATGCAAAAAAATGTATGGATACTTCATACGACTTTCTTTACTTCATACAATATCTTCTTTATGTGATTACCTCTCTCTCCCACATGTGCGGTGTGATTTTCCCTTCCAAGAACAGAAGATAGAGAGTCCTCAACCCTAGGTTGGATTTTCCCTTCTAACATAATTTCCCTTCGCTGAAATCACCAAGCTTCCTAGCAAAAGTGAAAAATCACTTCTACTATCTCCATTCTTCTATTATGATACAATGAGATGTCACAGTGAACTTTCTACTTTATAGTAGACAAGAGAACCAAAGAGAAACATATATATATTTGACAAGAGAACCAAAGAGAAACATATATCTTTGACAAGAGAACCAAAGAGAAACATTTCATGATAGTAGACCAAGTTGTGAAGTGGGATGCCAAAAGAGAAGCCAAAGGAAAGCATGGAAAATTTGATAATCTCTGGGTAGGGCCTTTCCAGGTTTCTATAGTACAAGACAACAATAATTATGGGCTAGCTCACCTGTATGGAGAATGTTTTGGGGCTCCTGTAAATGGGAGGCTCCTCAATCACTTTCTGCAGTACTAGATACTGTAGAATTTGTCACCTTGTACATAAGTAGTTTAGTTTCTTTTCTTCTTTACATTCTTCATTTCCTTCTCTATTTATTCTTTCTTTCGTAGTTTTAAGTAGATAGGGTGATAATGTGTACGTTGTTGAGCATTTTGATTTCACAAATCATAAAAGTTTCAAGAGATGTGTGTGGTCAATTTTGAAGACAGACTCCATAACCCAATAGAAGAAGGCACTAGGTCTACATTTCTAAGCAGATCATAGGGCTATGTTGTCCCCCCTGGAGCCAATGTTAGTACAAGGTCCAWTTTTTTCAATAATGGGGAAATTAGTGAGGCTGGAGGACCTAATTCATCCTACCTAAGACAAAGGGAGCCAAGTTCTAKACCTATGGACAAATAAACTAGCCTAACTAAGTTTGAATAAATGAAAATGGGCTTAAATAAGATCCTTGGTGCCTAAATCGAGCTCAATCACTTATCAAGATGAGAAAGAGGACTTATCGCGACCCAAAGGCCTTCTAAAATCATTGGCAGWGGGGAATTATAGTCAAACCATGGGCCAAGACCAAAGGATAAAGGATGCAAGGGAGCTAATCACCAAACACATCATGAGAGAATGAAGATTAACAACGCGCGTTGCATCTCACATCATGAACATGCAAGGGCMTTAACATTCCTTTGGCAATGTGACAATGATTTAACATTGGACACACATCCTCTTTTAACTGGTGATGCATCGCAAAGAGAAAAAGGTAAACCATTGTTGGGCTCATGTGAAGCGGTTTGTGGTTTGGAAGAAAACCACTCATTGCACCTAAGACATAATATACACTTGGAAGCTGAAAAAACACCCCCATGGCACTGAAATGTCACACCACAATGGATTCAAGGACTGACAAAAGACAGGTGGGCCTTCCAACAAGGCATCCTTAGAGATCAACCAACAGTTACCACCTGGATAAGAGGGACCTGCCAGAAGTTACCAAGGCCACAAAACATGAAACTTGAGCTCGATGACACTTGATTTGTTCCCATGCCACATAGATTCCACCATGGACAAATAGAAGGCTCACATGTGTCTGTGAGGCCCTGCTGATGTCACTCAAATTTTGCACCTTCACCAATTTCAAATATTTTCGCCAATGAAATGGAAACACATGGCACTCAAAGTTTAAAATAGGGGAAAAAATATTCATTGGGCACAAAGAGAACTATATCCAAAGCACCAAGTCAGATGCTTGATATTTCAAACAAACTATAATAGCTTCCTCCTGCACAAGTTCCAATGGTCAAGGGGCAACTTAAGAAATCGTATAGTCCCTATATTCATTTTTGCAATTAATATCTATCATTAAGCTGGTAAAATGGCCACTCTCACAAACCTAACATGCCTCAATCATGTAATAATCCTACAGCAATTGATGAGACCCTAATTGACCAAGATGGTGATATTTTTTACCTAGCCTTATCATTTCTCGACTTATTCCCAATCATTCATAATTCCCAAATCAATTCTAACAACAACAGGGATTACTTACACTTGTGGGAATCAAACCTTTCCCAATCCAATGTCCCGCAAAATTTCAATTTCCCCAAACTTTTCCACTAGTGTGCAACAAATTATCAAGATAATGAGGGAAAAGTGATGTTCACAAATGGATAACGAATTATCGGTACCATATCATGAGATTCCCTTTCCCAAGTGCTTTGTTTCCCTAAAGCTTCTTATTAAAACCTAGAAGAACATACCTTAGAGGTCAAATATCAATAATTGTCTCATTTTGATAAAGAAATCATGTTAGGTAATTTTCTAGCCCCTAAGACTCCATTACCAACTACTCCACCTCCATTTAAATAT
This sequence comes from Picea mariana, assembly GCA_032191745.1. Lineage (NCBI taxonomy): Eukaryota > Viridiplantae > Streptophyta > Pinopsida > Pinales > Pinaceae > Picea > Picea mariana. The sequence goes on from JASDQU010100775.1 coordinate 301,979, forward strand.
GACGTATTCCCTAAAATTACTTGGAAATCTCTAGCCATTATCTTCCAAATCCTAGGTTATGAACATGAAAATGTAGTTGATGAGGATATCCTTGGCCTTTTGTCTCTCTTATGGCCCCCATAATCCATTACTCGCCCTAATTTTGACTACTTTCATCTACTAGAGGAATTCATGCAAGCTCAGTTGGAAAATTTTCATAGTACCAGGTCCTTTTAATACCAATCATACTTGGTATATCTCATCCTATCCCAAAATCACCCATACATTGAGGCTTGGGTAATTAACATTACAGATGATACTGGGAGGCTGAAACCAATCACTTAATGGACCCAAGAGATGAGGAGACAGGAGAAAAATAGACGTTTCAGCCTCAACGTAAATAAATACATGAATGTCATCTATACCCTAATACATGACACTCCACTTCCCAAAGTCATCCTAAAAATGATGAATATTATACAAGTGAGAAGAGATGTTATGACAAGAGATTGGTACCTAGTATAGGACAATACTATCATCAAGGTGTATGGTTTTGAAAAAGAATCATTCAATCTCCCTACTTTATTAACACTAAGGATGTTGGCCTTGGAATATGTTAGACATATATTGATGGTTGATCAATTCTTATTTTCCCAACACACAAAGGCCATTACCTTCCCATTGCCACAAGAGGTTGGCCCCTTTTTGGTTCAACAAAGAACAACCTTTGCTGCAGTAGAAGAGATGTTGAAACAATTTGATTTTGAGAAAGGGGAAGGATGGGTATATGACCCCCATGGTTTCATTTCTACAAGAAATCCAACATACAAGCATTAGCCTAATGTTTTAGTATAAAGGACTTCCAACCTAGAGTCCTAGGAAGAGGTCAAGAAGATCCTAGGAAATGGGACCCCCAACCCTTTTTTTTCGTTATCTCAAGCCAACATAGTCTAGACCATCCATCCTATAAAAATTCCATTCTTAGAAATGCATTCAAGAATGAATGTGGATGGTTAGCAGAATAAAAGGCCTAAAGGAAATGAAGAAGTGGAAACAAAGGACTGTGTGAAAGGGGGCTTCAATAAAGGGAAAGGTGTTATGAAAATAACCCAAGGGGACAATGAGGTTAACGGAACAACCTTAACTATAGAACAAATCTCCTCGGCCATGCTTTTAGCAAGAGCCATCAAAAAAGTAATTGCTAGTGGGGAAGCAATAGAGAAAAAACCCTCCTTATTTTTTCACTATCTGGATATTGAAAGGTAAAATAAAGAGATATAAAAGGAGATGTACCCCCAAGAAGTTGGAGAGACATCCCATACAAAGTTTCTAACAATAGTGGATTATCAATAAGGCACCTTCAATTTGGCCATTTTGGAATCTAAGGTGCCAAGACCCTCTCCCCAGCAGACTACAAGGCAACTCAGATCAAGCTCAAGCTAGGAGATATTCAACGTTCTAACATCATTGACTTGCATCAACAGGAAAGTGACATGTTGTACAAAGGGGTACTTCAATCCTCTGGTAGTGAAAGGAAGATGATGGAAATGGTGCACAAGATTAACATACAACTGAAGCAAGAGAAGGTTTCAACTAAGGAAAAACAAACAAGGATAGTGGAGCTTGAAAAGAATCAATGTCCTGAGAAAGATATTAAACCGTTGTGAGGTCCTGAAAATCCAACAATAGAATAACTCACAAAACTCATTAGGGAGTTTTCTATTGATTTGACTCAAAAGAAGCAGTCAGGTTTTGGATAGCCCTCCTCATGATTGGCTCCTAGAGTTGTTAATCATCCTAAGAGGAATTAACCATAGTTCAGGAGGCCTAAAAACCCCCTCAAAAGAGATGTAGGGTTTTCTCACCCAACTTTGAAACTAAACTCTTGATAACACGAGTCATAACTCACATAAACCAGAGCTAAGCGTACTTTGATGAATAGAAAATAGGATCAACATGCGCAAACCCTAGAGTTGCAGGCCAACCATGAGGAAAAATATCATCTCTATCACCAATTGGTTGAAACCAAGAATTTCGTAACAAGGTTACAGAAAGAAAATGAGAGGCTACAAGAAGAAAATGAGACCCTCAGAAATCAGCAGGATCAGTTGATCCAAACAACAAAGGCAAGGACAGAGTGGGCTACCTTGGCAGACCCAACATAAGGCTTAACTAAGGTAATGGTTGACCTTAGTGTAAAAGAGATGGAGCTAGGAACTATGACTAGCCAACTAAAAAATAAATATGAAAGGGTGACCGAGTTGGAAGAACACGCAAAGAGCATGGAAGTCTTGATGGCTCGAATAAATGCTGCTAAGGAAGAGGCCCTAAAAGAGTTGGAAAAAATAAATACAAAGGTGACAGGAAAGTCATCCCTTAAAGCATCCAAGCATGTCATTTGGGATAGCATATCCACTTTGATATCTGACAATTGGTCTTATTTTATCCTAATAGGTGATGAGTTTGAGATACTCACCTCAGCCAAGAAATGCATAACCAAAACAACCAATGAGTTATAAAATAAACCATATTTGGCTAATGACATCATAAAGTTCATGAACAACAAGACTAAGGAGCGGCTAAAGGATATAAATGTCAATGATAGAACCAACATCATAATAGATGCTAAAAAGGTCCTTACTAAAAGAAGGTTCATGCAAAATGATGAGAATAGATTGCATGAGATGACAGGGGAAGTAGCCTCCTTCAAAAATATTTTCACTGAGCTCATCAGACTTGGGTTTCCACCCCCCTGAGATGGGAATGGAGAAATATTTCCCCAAAATAAGTATCAAGATATATTGGAGAAGAGCAGAAGTAATGACAACATATTTGATAAATTGCAAGGATTTGTTTTAGGGCAATATGTCCTAGAGATAATGTTTGGAGACTTTGAAATTTTGCATAGCTTGAAAGGGATTTTTAAGAGCCTTCCCCAACCATCCTATGAAATATACACCAATCTGGATGAGATGGTAAGAAACATGAATAAAATTGAATACCCCATGGACAAGGTTTGACATCGCATGTGTCAATATGCCAAGATCCCTTTGGGAAGGCAAGGAGAATCAAGTGGCACACGACATGCCTAGGAATAAAGTTTTTATAAAGTAAATGACTACGAAAAACATTTTTTACCATGGTGGGACCCCTCCCAAAATAAGAGGTGGTTCAGAAGAATAAAGAAGCAGTAAGCAATTTCAAGAAATTGTTTTGGATAGAGCACAAGGCTATAAAAGAGGAGTAAGGAACTCTTTTCGAGGTTTGACACTTTGGGGAATTAAAGAGGTTCTTATACTCAAAGTTGCGAGAACACATATCTAAGGCACATGCATATGATGAAGGCATCATGCCTCAAGAGATTCATACACCATGATGTATTCATTATGTAAACTCCATATTCATTTTATTCCATTGTAATTGTTTTCGAGTAAATCCATCTCTTCCATTTCTGGTTGATTGTATCAGATCTCATTAATAAAATCTCAGAGTGGCATATTAGCACCATATTCAGTGTCACTTTGTGATGTTTTTCATGAGATTCGAATTGATTTCATTCTATATGACATGTTCTTATAATCTTGTTTGATATGTTTGAATATATGTAGAGGGTCTCTCCTATGTTTGAATGTATGAAGTTTTAAAGGTTGTATGAAGCATATCCCTTCACAGATATTGATTATTTTTGTATAATTGTTGAATTCTTAATTTCTCGGTACATTTTTATTTCTATGAAGACTGCAAGATTTATTCTCAAAAATAACTTACATGGTTAAATGTCTTTCTTAAAATTCATCCATCCATTCCTAAAATTCCAAATGTCTGAATGCACATGGTAACATGCCTCTTTGGGTTGAGGGTTTTAGGCATTTGATCTAAAATTGTCTGAGGTTAGAGAGAGAGAGAGAGATCCAAGAAATTCCCACAGTATCTTATACATAAGCATGGCTTTAAGGCCCAACTTGAGTCTTAGCCCTTGAGGTCCCTTGGCATAGTTCCATAAACAACATGGAATATCTCAAGGAACAACACATAGTTTTTTGAAAACCTTACACACTTGGGTTGATAAGACACAATGTATTATTACATTTTTTATATTTCTAGGTTACTCTAAAAATGTTTACACCTTGATTGTGGGTGCTTCATGTGATTTGGGGTGTGTGGTGTTGCTTACCCTTGGTTGTATCATTATGGAAATACACATTAGAGATAAACTACTCATGGAATTTTATTCCTTATCTTGATGTTTATGTGGAACACTTCCTTGGAGAGTTGAACACCTATGTGGCTTAGTAAATTTTCTCATGGAGAGAAAACACAAAGAATTTGGTTGCTTGTTTGGATGTTGACTCACATTGGAGCATTGGGCATCTTGGAGGAGGGATTGATCCCTATATTCCATGGGGAGACTTGGTTTCTTTCATGAGGGCTTGTGCTTAGCTTGAGGATTCTTGGGTTGAGGAGTGATCATGTAGGTGTGGTGGACCCAGAGGTACATAGAGCTTAGCATGTAGCATTGGAGGCCCTTCGAGGAGGAGCATTCAACCTTGGACCCTTGCTTGTTGGGTGTGCATGCCTTGGAGCTTGACATGTGTCACCTAGAGTTACAGTGCTCCACATGTGGGCCTATTTACTGTGTATATAGGTTTCTAGTTGTATACTACTTCCATTTTTTATTATTGGACTCCCTCCACTTTCATATACATAAAGGGAGGAGAGAATATTTTCATCATATTCATTCTTGTAATCACATACTTTTGTTAGTGATGTGTGATATCTTTGTCTTGAGCATGAGAGTTATTGAGGAACTTCAAGGGAAGACTAGGTTTGAGGTTTTTTCCCTAAGAAGACAAAGAAGCTAAGTTTAGGAGAAAGAATAGAGCATCAAAGGGAGAAATTGATCTTGCAGTTATTGTGGGAGAAGAAGACGAGGTTTTTTGTGGCATTTGGAAACCCTAGTGCTACTTGGAGTGCTTGATGTGAAGAAGGTAGGGGAAGACTATCTTGTACACTTGTGTGATCTAAGTGAAGGTGCCAAGGAGGACTTGTCGATGTGTATTTTATCTTGTTGTGGATCTTTGATGGAGCAACTAGCTTTGGTTAGGAGTGATTCCTATATAGGAGGCATTGGTGGCTAGGTTTTTATTGTTTCCTTAGATGGGGTTTGGAGATATTGACTTGTACTAGTGTGTATTGATTTTTGTTATGTATTTTTACTTCATCCTTATTTGCATATATGAAGTCTTAGCTATCCAGACTATGTGTACTTGTAGATATGAATTCTAGCTTATGTTATCTTCATGATTAAGTAGATTCTAGCACAGGTCATGCATGTTGATTTGACATAAAATTAAGAATTTGTTAAATGATTTGACACACATCTAGGAGTTAAAGGGATAAATTTATTGTTGTAATAATTTGTCATAATAAGTCATTTACAGATATGTTATATTCTTGGAAAGTGTGCCCCAGGGGATGAAACTTTGTGGTATTGAAGTACACTTGATTGGTATTTATTTTCTCGAGTTATCTTGTGATTTGGGTTGAACAAAAGTGAAGTATTTGTTGTTTTAATTTAATATTTTAGATCCGGGCTTAAGGATGAAACTCCATAGAAAATAGATCCACAAAATCAAGGTTGAGGTGAAATTTATGAATTTGAAATAAAAGATAGATTCTCAAAATTTCCACATTCAAAGATTTCAACAACATTTTGTGGCATTAATTTATTGGAATACCTGAGCACCATAAAAAAAATGTTGATCACTCAACATTATTTCTCCTTAGCTACTATGTTGGAATAAGATAATAGAATAAAATGAATTTTCAAAGGAATTACCATACCCAAAACTAATTAAAGATAATGAAACTTGAATAATTGATATGGACTTGACCAATCCTTTTATGATCATGTTAAAAGTTTTAAACCCTATTAAAGGGTTAAGAATTCAATTTTGTATCTGGAGGAATCGACAACTAGGGTAGGCTCATACTCACATGACACGGGATTGATTCCAACCACTACCACTATAACCTCTGGGTGTTCCCATGTTGCCCCTCACTGGGTTAAAAATTCATTTAAACATAGTAGGGGAAAAAATTCCAATTTAAAAACACCATTGACATCAACAAAAACATTACCACCTTTTAATTCTATGTGGAGATTATTGTTGGCATCTAAATAATCAATTCCCCAATGAATCTTCTTAGTGAGAATTGTTACCATGCATACATTAAAATATACAACATTTCGTGCAATCTACTAATCAGTGACTATGGAAAGAAACACAATAAACATGACCATTTTAAAACTGTAGTCATGTATATATTCCAGAAATATTTTTTTCGGTAGAGGAACACTCCAAAACTAAGGCACTAGTTGTGCATAAGCCTATGGTGCATAAACTGTATTAACAAGAGAAAAGATCTAAATCATGCCTTCTATTTGAACCACACTGGAAATATTCTAGATAAATATATAAACTTATTGTTTCACCCATCTCCATATAATCTGAAATCACAGCATGTCTGTCTCAATGTTTTACAAAGCCCGAATTATCCGTCCAATAAATCCATGTACATTATCTTAAAATTATTTGAATTTACAATATTTAGGATTGACAAGTCTATTGTTGGGATTTCTATTCCAAAAATTGTATTCATATTTGAACTATTACCCATACTTATCCAATTTTACAAAATATATATATATATATATATATATATATATATATATATATATATATATATATATCATTTTTAATAGAAACTATTCTTTCTATCAAAATCAATAAATTTTATAAAAAATCATTAAATACTAACTTTAATTTATATTTTCAAATTTCATGGGATGGATCTTTCCAATCAAAAATAATTAACTTAGAGGACATCATCTTACATATATTGTTTATAATAAAAATTAAGCAATGCATCCTCATGTAGATATGCATATCAATACATAAATTTAATGCAAACCACTAGCATAAAATGCTTTGTTTATTGTATTAACTTCATACTTTAGCCTTAAAATTGATTCCAATAAGAAGGGATGCTTTTGTCCCCTAACCGACTATGGGTTGGGATAGGTAATCCACTGAATAGATATTTGTTATATTTATCTTGAGAAAGTGATGGTAGTTTAAGAGGAAAAGGGGAAGGTGAACATCAACTACTAAGAGGTTGAGATCAAATAGAGGTTGAAACTTCAAAATAAATATAAATTTTCAAAGATGTATGGCATTTTTTTGTGTTGAACGAGGGACATGTTATTATGAAAATGAGATGAAAGATGATTTAGAGGTTCCTTTGAGGTACAAGCATCTTGTGAAAAGGTGGGAACCCAAACATCTTCCTTAGTTTGACATTGATTATTGTATCAATGAGAGAACTTATCACATTGCTCATCTTCTATGCATGGTATAGAACTCTTTTCAATGGATGGAATAAAGGTTCCATACAATAATGTCACTAAATTATGGAGTATGTTAGATCATGTTAAAATTATGAATTTTGGAAAATGCTACCCCAATATATGACAATTATGCGAAGATATGCAATTTTTTCAATTATATCTAACTAAAAGACACCAATCAAAATAAAGGAGAAACTATAGATATATTGATGGAAGGTCAAAATCTTCGGTAAATGTTGCAAGGTTTATAAACAATACAATCCCATGTGCAATGAAAAAGCCATTTAATTGAAGGACGCAATGAAAATCAAATGGTGGTATGTGCAACAAAACTAATCATTGTAGGGGAGGAGTTGTTGATTGCTTGTGGTTTGAAAAAAACATAAACAAATGTTATCGTGAAGGTACTTTTGTTTTACTATTTATAAATGTAATTATTTATTTCTATTTTATTATTTTGAATATTTTCATCTCATGTTTCTGTTATCTCATTAACACTCCATTGAATATGGTTGCATGGTGATTGCAAAAAGACAAACATGGTAGAGGTGGTATCTTAGCCCTCCTTAAGCTTGTATAAAAATAGTTTTATTGTTCTAATCAACGTTTATTGTTGCGTCTTGGTAGAATTGATGTTGAGCCTAGATACAATTTTTTGATACAAAGAATCCAAATAGAAAGTATGCATCTTTTAAATTTGATGATCTGAATTGTTAAAATGCATTGAAATTTTAAATTTAAAGGTATCAATTGATTTCTCTTACTGCATTTTCCATTTTGATTTACTCTAGCCAACAAAAATATATTATTTATACGAGTGTAAGCTTGAAATTGACATTGACGAAAAATATATCTTCAAGAGTCGCATTATTTTTATTCCAAAGCATAAAAAATCCTACAATACTTGGGCTATTGACCTAACCTCTCTTGATATAATCTCAAGACCCCAATGTGTAGAAACATCATGTGCAAACAAAATCTATCCACCTGAAAGAACCTAGTAGTTGCCAGTAAGGGGGTTGACTTCCACTCATACCAGATGCCTCTAGGTCTTAGGCTAGTAACCTATTTCCTTACATCCAAGGAAGGAAATCTCTTACCCATTCAAAAGTAATTTTAGGTCATACTATAGAACCACAAGAGTCAAGTTATACCCTCATTTATTAGGATATATTTGAAGAGTCGAGTTATAAAGAAAATAGTGAAAGTCATAAACATTATTGCACATTTATCGAAATGATAACTATGTGATCTTTGACCCTGAGATTGAGTGACAATTTATGGCTTGAATGCTTCTACCATGTGGAGGGAAGAAGCCTGAGACATGCCTCCCATCCTTCATGTCTGCCCTCGAATGGTACTGGGCTAGTACACTCATAGTGATGGTGGTTTATGGGATTGTGGTGAAGATGGAAGCGAGTACAAGAGGTATAATGTTACGTTTAAATGATGGCTCTGGCATCAAGATTTTAATAGGTGGTAAATAAATTGGACTTTTGCAGGATAGGGATATGATGCTTTTGGGTGGAGTTGGAGTTCTTAAACAAAGGAGATCCATTCGATCAACTATTTCTCTCGAATTCATAGGGCCAAGCCCTCCTTCTAACTAGTTTGACTGGCTAGTAGGGGAAGTTTCTTTCCTTGCTCTTCTGATTTCCTATTGCTCTTCATTGATTTTCTCTTATAATTGTATTGGTTCTATTTTCATATGGGTTCATTGGCGTATGGGTTTCCGGTGCCTACTCTGTTGCATGCAGTCGACAAGTCTTGTGGTTGCACTCTAATTGTCATTCTAAGGATCATGCAAGAGGTTTCTGGGGGGAGTTGGGTAATCTAGGGTCTTTCTCTGTCCCATTTTTTTTATGTCCAAAAACCCACTGATATATGTCTCTCATGTGTTGCAAGAAAGAGGTGGCTTCCCAAGATGCTTAAAGATTGCAGGTGGTGGGATTTTCATGGATCTTTGTGGGTGGGGTCTATGTTCTCTAGTACACAAGTTCTTTTTCTAGCTATAGCAGATAATGTGGCTTGGGATATACAGGAATCAATTCAAAGGGATCAATGAGGAGGGGGGGATCTAAGTCTCATCCCTCCAAACAAGCCAATTTCCACCCTTGTTACACAAGTGCAAAAAGGGTTGTTGAACATGCCAAGTAGTTGTTCAACCAAGGTATCCCTCAAAACATCTAGCAAGAGGTGGAAGTTTTGGTAGGCTAAGTACGACAGAAACATATCCAAAGCTCCAAACAACAAGTCAAAGAAGAATTACAGGATTGGGTCTCAAAATCTAGCTTCTCCAAGTCTATAGATACGAAGGTTTTTCATGCCATGGAGTTCTATTGGCTCACTAAGACACTTGTTTCCTTAAGAGTGGAAAACAAGGGGCACCAAGACCCAAAAATGCTAGATAGATTAAAGAGGATAGAAGCTAAATCATTTTTCCTATGCATGGTTGTCTTTGGGCTCAACTTCAAGATCTTGAGTTGGGAGCCTAGCAAAGAGGAGGAAATGGTGGAGGTAATTGGAATGCTTGGTTCACAGGGAACTAGCTCCGATATGATTATCATAGAATATTAACCAAGGAAAGAGGTGATTGGCAAAGCTAAATCTCTAGATACTTCTAGCCACCTAGGCCCTTCTGAACCAACTCCATCTTGATCATGTTGACTGCTAGTTTTATTATGGTGCACTTGAGGTTATGAACCTCTATAGTTATGTTGGATGTAGTTGGACTGTTTGAGAAAATCTAGGATTTCTTTTGGAGAGAAGTCTGACACCTGTTTTCCTTCATGGAAAGCCTCAAATGACCATGATTGTAACATTTTTTGTACTTTATTAATATAGAAGTAGACTAGCTTACAAAAAAAAACAATATGATCTTTCAAAATAATGAGAATTTACTTTAGAAAAAATGTAGGCATTTCAAGAAAATAAACAAAGAAATTTCTCGTCTTAAGCCTTCATAATCGAACATATTTGGTCAAACCAAAATATTCATTACAAGAATCGATAAATTGAGACGTGAAAAATCAACATCTCAAAAGGAATTTCAACAAAGATCTATTAGAGAAAATTGAAGCAAAATATTGTCTAAGGAATCATAGTCGAAGCCTACTTGCATAAATGAAGAAGTAAAAGAACAATAAGAAGACGCACAGACAAAAAAAACTCATTGACAAGGAAACATTAACCATTTTAGTTGAATCAAGGGATAAAATCTGAACCATGGAGAGTGGAATACAAATCCAATTGACATAACAAGTTAGAACGACACTTATGTTGGAATATTATCAACCCATAAATCACCATAAGTTATACAGACAAATGTTCCAACATTGAAATCAAAACATGAGATAAAGGATGTGTTTTCATCATCGAAGTCATAAAAGTCATCATATTGCTTAACGAACTATCCAACGAAAAAAAAAATATAAATGTAAATTACATTCTTCATCATTTAGTAAAATCACAATTCCAAAATAGGGTGGGGACAAAATCAACACTTCACTTGGAAACACAAAATGAGAAGTTTTGTCCAAACAAACTATGAAAAAAATGTTCTATTGAAGATCAACCTAGGATGGATCAATCCATATACAATGCAATAGTTCTCTTCAACACTTTCAAGATCATATCTAATTGTCACATGTCTAAAATTAATGTATATTCAAGTATGCGACCATTCAATGTATACTTATACACAATGTCACATGATATTTTAATCATCAATCACACCATTATTATTCAATACATTATTTTGATTTGCATGGATTTGTTTATATTATCCTATTCATTTTGGATATTTCGTATATGAACCAAATAGGTTTGTTACAAAATAGTAATTAGATAATTTGTTGGTACAATATATGAATATTTTCCCCAAAATGCTACATCCAAGATAAGGTTGAACTCATGTCTAACACAACCTTGCCAAATATTAGCATATATAGAATCGCATTGCTTAAGAGTCGAAATATTCAAAGAAAATACAAGCACTCCAAGAAAAAGGAGAAATTGAATCAAGTGCATCCTCATGTGGTTCACCATTGGTGTTGGTGTTAGGGAAAGATGAATCCTCATGGATATGTTTAGGTTTTCAACGTTTAACAAAATTATAGTGTACAAGAAGTATCCCTACCATAAATCGAGAATTAATCGGCTAAATCCAACAAGCCAAATATTTTATGTAGGTTGTGAAGACCTAATACCACCAAGTTTGGATTTGAAAACATTACTTAGAAGATTGCTTCCAAAACAAGCATGGGTTGTGGAAGGGATATTTTTTTTTTCCATTTGGATTATGCAATCCTCTAGCAACATTATGAGATTAATGAATGATGCCTTCAAACCATGCTTAGAATATTTTTCTGATCTTTAATATATTAAAGAGTCCAACAATACATTGGCGCGAACATTTGCAACATTTGAAGATATTACTATGAATTCTCTAAGAGTAACAATCACTACATGAAGAAATGAAAATTTACAAATCAATATCTAGTTTATTCATACTATGATCAATGAAGGTAAACTTTGCATTTAGCCAATAAATATCAAGACAATTACGAATTACCTAAGCCAAAAGAACTTCATTTCACTAAGACGATTCATGGGGCTAGCAAATTAACTAGAATGTGTTATTTGAAAAAGTATGTAGAACGCTTCTCAGATGCAACAATGGTTCATAATTTATTGGCAAAAGAATGTAGGGCATTGCAATGGATCCAAATAAAAAACAACCATTTGAAGCCTTGAAGCAAAATATTTATAATGCATCACTTTGAAGTCTATCAAACTTACCATCACACCTTGAAATTGAAGTTGATGCCTCAAAGTATGGAGTGGAAGTAATGTTAATGTAAAACGGGAGGTCAATAGCATACCACACGAAAAAAATTACTTGTTAAGTGGTAAATTACCCACACATACAATAAGGAGTTGAATGTTATACTCCGCATAAAAGAGGACCATTCACTCAAATAATAATCATGTGTAGTTCCTATAGACCCAATGCAAGTTGAAACAAAGTCATCGCTTTAAATTAATGGCTTTATTGTAGCGATTAACATGGTAATCAAGTACAATAATGGTGCACAAAACTGCATAGCTGATTTTATTTTGCAACCTCTTGTTAGATCCTTTGTAAATAAGATCAAGAATTGTATTTGATTGACCTTGATTTTTCTCCAATAGTAGAAGCCTTCAATTACTCTAGTCCAAAAGAAAGGTGGTTGCATAGATTTAAAAGGAGTTGAGAATAAAGCTTATGTAGGAAGCCCATAGCTTCAAAGTCTAACATTTAGGAGTTGTAAATTGGCAAATTTGTAAAGGTACAAGAATTAGTCACAAATGCACACAAATGTGGAGAGCTTCATGTGTGGTAGATCTTTGTGCAATATCTCCAAGACAATGAATTTGAAGTTGGACTATCCACACTTTTAGTTTCTTTGAAACCCTAAGAAATGAATTTGAAGTTGGACTATCCACACTTTTAGTTTCTTTGAAACCCTAAGAAATCATTTTCACGGTCTTCCTAGATGATTTGGCAAAGAACGAGGGAGTAACTATATGTCAATGACTATAACTATGTAATCAGAGAACAAGAAACAAAGCTCTTCTTAACCCATGTATGGGTGCATTTTGACATGGCTAATTTGATCATCTCTAATAGACATGAGAATATTTAATGTAAGCCCAACTTGCAAGATTTATTAAACCTTTAAGACCACTTGATCTCATTCATTTATGATTCACCAATTTAATGGCTATTTTAACACCACCTTTTGGGGTCTTCAAGGTAAACCCTAACCTATTTAATATTCTTATGAAGATGTGCATCATTGACTAAAGGTGTTTGTGAATACCACTATCTCACTCACTTACCTTGGGCTCATCTTGAAACCCTACCATGGTATCAGAACTAAAGAAATGTATGGATTAAAACAAGCACCATATAATCTTGTGGAATATGTGGTGTTATTCTATATCCTTGATACACACAGTATTACATACAAATAATTGTACTGCAGGCTGGAGAAAAGTTTAAAGTTTTTTGTGGATCAAATCTATGATAACCATAATGACTATGTTTTGTGATATATTTGTTTAAATCCAACCAGTGGTGTATGTATTTGAAATATTGAGCTGATATTTATTTGAAATTAGTTTTTGCAGCATAAGAATGCATCATGTTTTGTAGCGCAAAGTTGGGCCCTTCTTTCTCTATTGCACATACATTGTTGATTTTATGCACCCTAGAAGAGACTGTATGTTCATCACCATTTTGGAAAAACATATAGAAGATCTATTTTCGACCAGGTGTTCAAGTGTTTTAAGATTTTTAACTTGTATATGTTTTATAATTGGTGTGGAAGAAGGGGGTTTGCAAAATTTCTACTATTTTTAGTGGGTGTGCTTGCACAGTCTGGCTCCTTACGACCTTTTTATCTCTGGGGACACCTAAATCAGAATTTGCTTAAACAATGATGTCTTCTAGGGCTACTAATTCGACCTCATTAAGTTGGCTTCTCCTTCATGGATCTACATTATAATTTTTTTCAGCTATTGTGGATTGTGATTATCTATTTTGCATGCCCAGATTCAAGACGCAAGTTTCCGGTGTCCTAAACTATTTCTTTAACACTAAGCTATGTTTTGAAAATGCCAAGCATTATCCTCAGCTTGTGAAAAGGGAATATTGTCCACCTTAAGAGGGGGAACATCAACTCTTCTCATGTCACTTGTTAAAGGGCTAATATCCTTGAGAACATTGATAAAAAAGAGTGTGACATAAGTTTTTTTTCCAATAAAGCTATTAGAGTTTTTGGTGTTGAAAGGGAGGGTAATTTTCTTACAAAGTTTATTTTTTGAAAAGGGAGCATTGATTTAGTTCTTAGGGTATTTTTAATAAGTATTTTGTGATCTAGGGGTACAACGCACACTTTGTGTACCCACTCACACGCCATGGGTATTTTTTAATAGTATCAAAAATTGAAGACTAAATATGATCAAGATAATCAAGGAGATGCATGACCTCAATCAAGGCCTTGTTCAAGAAATCACCATGTTCAAAAGCACTGAAAGTAACTCAAAAGATTGCATGAATAAATCTAGAAATTTTGTTTTTAAGAAGTATTTTGACCTTGTTGATAGCTTGACATTTGTTGTAGATAAGCTAGACAAAAACAATAAGGATCTTTGTCAAGACCTCTTAAATGAATATTGTGATAAGCAAGCACTCCTTGTTGTTTTGGAAGAAGAGGTTAAATGTCTTTCTCAGTAGTGTATTGATTATGCTGATGATGCTTCTCACGATGTTTATGATGATACTTCTAACAATATTCCTAATAGTGGAGATGTTTGTAAACATGATAATATTGACGATTCGCCTTCTTCCCATGCTTTGTGAACTACTAATGAACTGGTTTCTCCTAAATTTGAGAAACATACTAGAGATATTGAGCCTTGGTTGTTGTGCCTTGTGGGATTTATATGTGGAGGATTTGGAAAGAGTGCAGAAGGTATTGTGGTTCCAATAAAATGAAACCAATTAGCACAAGACTTGGATTCAATAAGACTCCTTTACTAGATGGAGGCCATTCTACCTTTGATTTGCAAGGTTACTATGTACCCTCTATTGTTTTGTTTCTTGTTGAAGGTCATCCTCTTGAGTTGCATAGAGAAAAACCTCATTCATTGATGTTTTCATTGATGATAATACGCGTGAGTTGGAAACAAATGGAAATTTTGTTGATTTGCATGGAACATAGCTCTTTTCCATATCAACATCCTCATCAGTGAAACAAGAGTTCATGCAAGAGTTGAAATTCTTGGCATAGTGCCAATGATGCTTATAGATCTTTGTAGAAAAGGTGTAAGAGGCAAAATTTTGGACCAGTGCCCACTAACAAGATCGATTGTGGTTTGATTGATGATTTTCCATGCCACATTTTGGACAAGTGTTGGAGGACGTATCAACCATTGTACACTCATATAGTTCTCCATTGTGTTCCTATGATTGATTCATTGATAAACTATTGTCACAATCGTTGTTGCATCGTTTTGATGCACAATGTCACTAACATATTGGCATGTTATGCATGCAACACAACTTTGAGTGGAGGCTTTGTATGTCAATCGTATTCACTATTGTGATCCCTCACAAGTTGTTTAAGGGGCAATGTTGAGCTTGTCCGGATTTATAAACCCAACTTAATGTTGTTGAGAACCCATTGATAATTTCCACTAATAAACATAAATCGACAAGGTTGTTTAATGTTGATATGGTGAGGAAAGTCGAAGAAGAAGCAAGTGAAGGAAAAGGGACTATAGTGAAGCAATGATTATCTAAAGCATTGTTTTTTGATACACACCAAGAAATCAAAAGGACTTTTGGGCAAAGAAAGTTGTGTTTGTTTTGTTTTCGGTGTTTTACTATCCTTGACAACGTTGTAATTGGCTATTATTGATTCTCTTCTTGCATGATTTGGAGCTTATGTTTGCAATGTCCAATATTGAGATTGGTTTGTGGATAGTGCTATGATTTAGGACACTATTCTTGATAATACTTTTTGGAAAAGTTGTTATGACCATTTTGTGCATATACTCGTGTTGCTCGACCTTTGTGTGTGGAAATGTTTCAGATGTTCAAGTTGTAAAGAACTATTTGTTGCAAACCTTGTTGCACAATTTTACTTCACTACATTCTGAAGAGGATTTGGTGGAGGTGTTGTGAAGGTAATTGTCATGTTGTACCTTGTCATGGTCAAGGATTTTCGATGTTAGTGTTCCTAGCCCAATGGTGTGAAGGAGGCAATGATGGGAGATGTGATACCTATAGAGTTTTTACAAGACAATTTGCAATAGTGATGTTAGCTACAAGAAGTTGTCATTTACATGGTGCTAAGATAATGTTGCCTTATAGATCCTCCAAATTGTGTTTAAAGGAGGATGTGAGAATACTTATGTAAACCCAACTTGTGGGGTTTATTGGACCTTTGGAACCACTTGATCGCTCATTTATTTATGGTGAACCACTTTAGTGGTTATTGCTGTCCCACCCTTTGGGATCTTAGGGGTAAACCCTAAACCTATTTATTGGTGAGGATGTAATCTCATTGGACACAATGCAAATATAATGCATTGTGCTTTTTGGGATGTTCTTATTAAGATGTGATCCATGGTTTAAAGGTGTTCTTGAACACCGTTGTTGTCTCACTCAGATACCTTGAGCTCATCTTGAAACCCTTACAAGAACTATAATATACTCTTAAGTGGCTTTTGGTTCATGATTTGGACACTTGTGGATATGGAAACAAAGTGGATTGCTACTTTGCACAAACAACCAGAGGAACAATACAAAAGGTCTACACTGGAAATTGATGCACTTGTCACAAGGCTACAACCTCAAGCATCTCACAACTTAAGATGACAATCTAGCATACATTTTTCATTGCTCAAACCAAACAATTCATGGCTCGACTCAAACGTCTCCATTCAAACTTGCTTGGGCCACAAACACCCTTTGACCTAGCTTTTCAAGCATAAAGGAGAAAGGGCCAAAAAAACATGATAAGGCAAAAGCTATGAAGTTTATAGTGAAGATACAACAAATCCATAAGCAAGTACAAGTGACTCATAATTGTCATAAGCAAGATACAAAGAGAGACATTTAAGCATTACATAACGCATACCTTCATGATCACAATCAAGTATGCTTACATTATACAAAAAATAGTTTAAGGGACTACATAAGAAAAGTCCATCAAATATGGGTCATTTGGAATTTTATATATGTTCATCAAAAATGTCTTCTTGGAGTTACCAACATAAATGGATCTTCTATTGTAAATATGGATCAATTGAAATTATTTGAACCATCCTTGTTCGATGAAGAATCTAATGAGGAAAATATGAGCCTTGCATGGGATGAAATGTTACTAGACCAACGAGTCATATTGCAACGAAGTCAAATATTGCAATTGAGAACTAGGTTCAGACTTTAGTAGGCAGGATGGGAACCAACAAATCTTATTGCAACAAGGTCAAATATTGCAAATGAGAACTATGTGCAGTAGGCAAGGTGAGAACCAACCAATGGTTCACGCAACAATGAGCCTAAGAAATATTCCCTAAGTTAAGAGTTAACAAGGGCCATACACTTCAAAGGGGGAAGAATTAATCTCTATATGATCCAATAATAAGAATTCAAAAGATTGAAGACCCTTGCAAAATTAAAGTGATACTTGAATTGCAATGCTGAGAGGTTGTGGGTGACATAAAGAACACACAAGCACATTGCGACAAGATATTAGTGTAAGAAATATAGGCAACACAAAGATCAAGTTGTGGGTTCATAGGTGGTGTAAGAATGAAAAAGCAAGTCAATAAAGGTTGCAATGGGCAATGGTGTATGTACTGCAAACCACAATTGTAAATCCACAATGATGCTGCAAATGAAAAAATTGTGAGCCGAACACCCCATGGAACCCACCAACCATCGGTCACAATGTTGCAAAAACATGCAATAGCAAATTGGTGAACCGCAAAAGCAATGGATGCAAAGTTTGGGACAAGAATATAACCCTAAGGGAAGATTGCAACAAGATTGAGGTTAAAATCTTGTGGAGACCTTTCCTACCTAAATAATGATTACCTTTGAAGGGAAGACTTCAACACTATTGCTTGCCCTTGTAACAACCACAACCAAAAGATTGTAAACCCAAAGTTACAAAGCACAAAAAAAACGGAATAGACATGAGCATCATACTATTGTCACGTCAATCTGCAAAAGTAGTTGAAGAGTTGTAATATCCCAATGTTGAATAATCAATACAGCCTTTTTTCCTTTCAACTTCAATGGTTATTAAGACTCCAAACAATACCAATAGACTTATATGTACAAATTTGTAAGAGAAATTTGCTTGAAAGAAGCCAAGGGAGTGAGCAAAATCTTAGCCCAAGGAAAATGTATAAAGTTGTGATATTTGTAGAACACTTGTAAGAAGGAAGTGGTAAGAAATCCTTGTGTATTCTAAGCATTTGTGCTATACTATTATAACCTCTTGTTACTCCTTGCCATTTAATTCTTAACATTAATTCTGTGAAACGTGTGCATGACAAAGCTTAGTTCTATAATTCTTTCACATTGGTTACAAATTCTTGTGTAATGCTATGAACATGTGAGCTATATTATCATTACCACTCAAGATTTAAATCGGACATTACTATGTGAAACTTGTGCATCATGATGCTAACGTCTATAATATTTTTGCCAAACACTTCCAAAACACAGGCTAAAAGTACTTTTAGAAAATCCACGAGTCTAAGATCATAGGCATATAAAATCCCCAGAGTATAAGGAACAAAGCCACAAAGTGAACTCCATACAACATGTTGTGGTATCAAAGCTATTCCAGTACTATAAACCTTAAGGTCTACAAACCATTACTTGTTTATGAAACTCCAAAAATAACCTTTAACCTAATGGGTGATTTAAATTTTGTATTACAAAAAGCAATTAAAATTTCAGTTTACTTTGGTAGTAGATAATTCAACAAAATTTGCAAAACTACCCTTCTATATGAATGTTTAATGTGTACATTAACAAACAACTCTAGGATTTAACTCTCAAAAATACACGAAACCAAGTTCAGATTCTCTCCAAGTTTTAAAGCATAGCTCTTTTGTAAAGCACGAGTTGCTTTTAAACAATGCTTATGTCAGAGGAACTGTTATTTTATTTCTTTTAAAAGGAACTTGAACTTTTGGGTAATCCCAACTTATGGAAGTATTACCCTTCCATACGGTGCTGGAAATAGTCTAATGGAAATGTGTAAAAACCATTGTTATAGGCAAATGCAGCCATGTAAAAGTACTCTTCCACGCATCCTCAGTTACTTGGTTTGCCCCAATTCTGTCTGCCCATTGGTCTGCAGGTGATATGTTGTACTGAAGCTTAAATGAGTTCCCAACACATAGGACAAACTCTTCTAGAACGTGGAAGTAAACTCGGAATTTCCATCCAATACAACTACCTTTGGAATTCCATGCAGAATCACAATCTCTGAGTTCCCAACACAGGACAAACTCTTCTAGAAGGTGGAAGTAAACTCTCTATCCAATACAACTACCTTTGGAATTCCATGCAGAAATGCAATCTCTCTTGTAAATTTCAGCAATGTCCAAAACCTTATATGTAGCTCAGGTTGCTGTAAAATGAGCTGGTTTAGTTATCTTATCCATGACCACCATAATAGAATAATGCTTCTTACAATCTTGGGTAGACCTGTGATAACATCCATAGTAATCACTTCCCACTTTCACTCTAACATTTGTAAAGTGGTAGTCATGGAGTATACTAATGTTTAGATTTTACATTTTGACACTCAAAGACACTTAGAAAGATATTTGCAAATTCATTTTAAATTCTTGGCTAGAAGAATCATTTCCTCAAGGGCACAATTGAGTTCTGACAGCTGCGATATCCTGCATAAGTCACATCCATCCCTTTATTTAAAACCAACTTTTGCATCTCAGGAGAATTCAAGATGTAGTCATCCTTTATATCAGAGAAATGTCTTTCGAAAATCGTTGGTACTTGGACTTTCCTCCTTCATCCTCCTTGTCAATCAATTACTTCCTTAATCTTGACATACTACTCATCCAATATAAGATTATATTTCTTGTTCAGTTACACCTATTAAATATTTCTACATAATATCTGCACTAAATATTTCTACATAATATCAGTAGTTACATGAGGAAGTGAAAGAAATAAAATACCCCCTATTGAGCTATTATACCTTACCTTGTAATTGCAATGTTAGAACAAACCATCAGAATCCAACAAAATCTGCACAAACTCTTCCATCCGCACAGACCTTGTAAAAACAATGCACTTAGGAAATGGGAAATGAACTATTGCTATCATAAATCATAGGAATAGCTGTGATGTAACAAAACGTGTTACATAAAACCACCGTGTATATGTATTAAGCTCCATGACACAGCTTATGGAAGCTATTGTAAGTAGCTTTTACACTTGAACAATCTCGGTGATTTCAATCCAGTATTAAACAGCTCCAATAATGTTGTCCAAGAGATGTGGTTGGAAGTTGCAGCTGTTTTGCCCATTGAAGAGTAGTTCATGACAATTCATGGACAATCTTGTGTTATGGTTACATTGATACCCCAAAAATGAGTAAGATGACAAATCTGCACCTAAATAGCTAGTACTCAGCCCACTGAAAAGAATAGTGAGAAACTTTACCACCATGAAGCATTCACCCTATTTACAGATAAATATGACCGGAGGTGAATGTTGATAGCAGTGAATATGGTACAATGCATAGACTGTGGTTGACACAATTAACCCTACTCTCTTTGAAGTAATTCCTGCAATATGATCAGAAAATCAAGATAAGAAAAAGTAGTTTTCCAAATCAAGGAAAATTTAAACAATTTTATTTTCAGTAAATAACCATACTAGACATGCACGCACACATGAATGCACACCCATGTGTGCACATTTGGTAAACATGGTACCTGCTTCCTTGCAGCAAAGAACTTCTTCTGGCGTTCTTGCTTCTCGTGAAGGCATTCACCGCACCAACTAGAAAATTCAGTTTGATGCATCTTCAGCTCTCTGAACAATGAACTGCAATAAAATATGCATCCCCACAAATTTAGTCGAAGCATGTGATGCAAGTTAACTATTATAGCATTCCAAACCAACAAGTTTATTAGTATGGTCTAAAACAATGTTACATTTATCATTATCGAGAATTTATCGCTAGGGATCCAAAATTGAAAAATTATCAGAAATATTGGGGAAATCATCGGGAAACTTGAAAAAATACAAAATAATATTTTTTTTTCAATTTTTTAAACTTAAAAAGCAACACCAACATTAACCAAACACATTGTTACATAAATATGAAAATAAAACTGATATATAAGATGTATAAGATGTCAAATGGTACATCAGAAATCGATACTGAAATATGATATTTGTCTTGAGTCATAATTCCTGACAGGCTAATACATAATCACATCTAAACAAAAATAACTGATCTTATGAGATGAATCATGGCAATGAAAACAACGGACTTCCCCGTGTTTGCTTGATGGAAAATGGTCATAGTCTCCTCAAAGCTCAAACCAATGTTTTAAAACTTGGACTTGGACTCGAATTGACTCGGACCGATCTGATTTCAAGGACTTGGTTTACCAAAAAATACATAAAATATTTAAATTTTAATGAAAAAACTATATTTTGAAGATTCCAAACCATGATTTCAAAAAATTATTGAAATTTCGAAAGAAAGCATTATGAATAAATGAGCAAAATCATTTAAATGACAAGCAATACTCCACCATCATTTATATTGGGATCCTCATCATTAGTATCACCCTTTGCCTCTTTCCTAACCTTTGCATCTACCTTGATCCTCTATGGACATCAGTCAACACCACCCTATTTTGATGAAACCGCCTAATCCAAGCCTTATAATATGGTAGAAAAAGCTTAATATGATTAATCAATGATTTTGTTTGAGTGAAGGGTACATTTTGCTAAGGCCATGACGGAAGAGTTCAACAATCAATACCACCAACATCAAGGTACATAAAGGGCTTGGTGCTCTTGATTAAATGTCAATATTATACCCTTTTATTGTTCATATTATGGTAGCTGCGGGAGGTATTAACCTCCACATGTAACCTTTGACAAGACTAGAATATTCCAAGAACCAAGAGAAACCCTAAAACGTTGGATAACCCTAGAAGACAAGCAGTCTCAAGAGAATATTTAATATTGAGTTATTAGCCTCCAAAAAGAGAAGTCGGCCTAGTCAAGTGACATAGAGCAGTATAAATAGAGGGCGCTACAACTCATTTGTCACTCACTCCCTCACAATTGCACAAGGACAAGAAGTGTGAATGACTGGAGGACAGTTGTAGCTACAGCAGTGGTGACTTGGTCTCTTGGTTATGGTTTGGACTTTATGCTTGGTCTTTGGTTATTCTTGCTTGGTGCACTAGCCTTGGAGAAAGGTGCACTACCTTGGTTGGCTATTAGATTGCTTCCGCAATTATTCTATCTGTCAAGGTTAAGGTGCTCAGGGTGGCCTTTGTGTCTATTGTTGGGTGACAATATTGCTATATTGTCTATGGTGAAACGAGCACACCTATTTTTCTAACAGGTTATGGGCCCACACTATCTTCGGACAGTCTAACCGCTGGAAGATAGATTGGGAGGATTTGCTCAGTTGTAGTTGTAGTTGCATTTGCAGTCAAAGTTTTGTTGCAGCAACGAAACCCTAACCCTCTTGTTGAGGCACCTTAAGTGAAGAGCTTGACCTAATTCATGGATAGCCTAGTGCGCCCTAGCCTAGCGCACCTCCTGGTACTCTCAGCAAGCCAAGGGGTCAAAGTTTGAGTTTTTGGTCAAAGTCAAAGCAATCATGACTTACTCTATGAAGTCAGAAAACAAGTTAGAAGGGGCTTCTAACTTTAGAGCATGGAAGACAAGGATTGACCTCATCCTTGCCAAGAATAATGTGATGGATATCGTGAAAGGCAAGATCATGGAACCATAGTTTGAAGCGGGAAAAGAGAAGGAACCTCAAAATGTTGCAGTTATGGAGAAGTTCAAGGACAATGACATCAATGCAGTTAGGGTATCAAGTGGTCTTTTACAGAGTATCATAGTGGACTCTGTAAAAGACCACTTGATACCCTACATCTCTCATCTTGACTCATCTAAGAGATGTATGATGCCCTAACTAACCTGTTCTCAGTCAGAAATATTGGACAAGTGATGAATCTGAAGAAATGAGCTCCGTGACATGAAAATGAATGATGATGACAGCATACCATCATACTTTGTAAAAATCTCTCAGCTAAGAGATCAACTACAAGCTATTGAGGAAATCATTTCAAAAAAGGAACTAGTAAATAGCGTACTTAATGGTC
This sequence comes from Picea mariana, assembly GCA_032191745.1. Classification (NCBI taxonomy): domain Eukaryota; kingdom Viridiplantae; phylum Streptophyta; class Pinopsida; order Pinales; family Pinaceae; genus Picea; species Picea mariana. The sequence continues at coordinate 325,344 of JASDQU010100775.1, forward strand.
TTCCCAAGACATGGGATGCATTTGTCGCAAGCATGAACACAAGAACGGAGTACCCAAATTTGAAGAGTTTTGGACTTGTTTTGCACAAGAAGAATCAAGGATTAGCGCAAAAGAGAAATCCCAAAAGAAAGATGTTGATCAAGCATACACAACAAAGTTCAAGAAATTCATGAATAAGAAGAAGTTTGGTTCAAGGAAGAAACCAAATCAAGAAAAGGATATGTCAAAAATAAAATGCTTCAACTATCTAAAATATGGTCACTACAGGAACCACTGTCCTGAGTTAAAGAAAAGTAAGGAAACACACGAAGCAACAGTTGCCGAAGAAAACGAATCCTCAAAGAAAGTCAAGCGGGATGAAGCAGACTTATTCTAGTCAAGGTAACAATATTCTTGTGTAACATAGTTCTTGTACATACCATATTTAAATAGTTCCTGTACATATCATGTGTATCTATTTCTTAGAGGATAAGATGGTCAGTGAAACAATACCTATGGAAGAATAACAAGATAAGGATTTCTATTATGATAACTACAAGTCAAGTAATGTACATGAAAAAGATGAAGTGCATTGACAATCTTTGGTGACAAATTCCTGAGGAATCTATTATATAAGTAACAACTGCCAGATAGGCCGAAATCAGAATCAAACTTGAAGAGACCCAAAAGGAGTCAGATCAGAAAGAAGTCAGTAATCAAGAGGAAACTAGAATAAAACTTGTGACACATTGCAGAAAGCAATAAGGATGCAAATGGAAGCATGGACTCTCTTAGATGAAGGGAGTTGATTGCAGAATTCCAAAAGAAGAGCATCCATTCAACCATGAAGCCGGGATTAGGAGGGAGCTAATCCTAAATGATATGATCCATTGAAGAATCTGTGAAGATTATAAAGTATATGTCCATGTTCCCCATTGGAAGTAGGAGCCATGATACACAGCATGTGTTCAGTTTGACTCTAGAAGAAGTCGTCTTCGAAAAGAAGCCTTAAGTATCCTTGGTTGTCGATCTACATTTATGTTCCTATGATGAAAGAAAGAAGTTGGAATCTTCAGGAAAGAAGGGCATGGAATCTATAGAAGACTCCATGGACCCCAAAGTTAAAGCGGAACATGAGGAAGAACATGAAGAGTCCAAGGAAGAAAGAAAAGCCAGAACAACCAGTATTATACCGGGAATCATACGACTACCAGCATGGTTTGAACCCACTAGAAGTAGTCAAGCAGAAGGAATGGAAGTTGTGATGAAGAATAGTGTATGTAAGAAATTGTGAAAACGACTTATGAATGGAAGCATTGATAGATACAAGGCGAGATCTAAAACTAGAGGTTCTCCCAGAAGGAGGGTGAAGACTATGACGACAACTTGTTCCAGTAAACCAGATATACCTCTATTTGAGCTATTATATCTCTTGCAGTATCCATGGATTGAAGTTTACATCAGTTGGATGTAAAACACTGTTCTTCCCAATAGAGCAATTAAGGAAGAAGCTTATGTAAAGCAATCTTAAGGTTTTGAGGTATACCAAAAAGACACCCATGTATGCAGATGGAAGAAGACCTTGTATGGATTCAAGTAACTTGATGCAGAGTATCTCATGTACAACAGAAGTGTGGCGAAAACTTCCTATGACAGAGAAAGTGTATCAAAATGGTTCCTCAGTAGTCCGGGATGATGGATTGCAAATTCATGGAAAATTCCCATGATGACAGATATGAAGAAGTTGAGAGACTCTAATCCAGTAGACTCGTCTCTGTATCGACAATTGAATGGCTCGTTAGTGTATTTGGAGAACACTCAGCCGGATATTTGCTTTGCTATGAAAATAGTTCCAGGTGGACCCTGTTGAATTTTTGAATACTATATTAGTTCACAACTGCAGTAAATAATCAGGATCTCAAGAAGATTAACCAAGCACAAATTACAAAAAAAAATGGGTTTGCTTGTTTCTCCATAGGCAATGCTCTTTCATTGCCACCCAACCATAGGCATCCTCAAGTGCCACCCCTGTGCAGAGCATAGTAGTTATCCTGGGAAACCCTTCTACACAAGGGAAGAAAAACCAACACCTTTTCTTATAGAGAATATCCATGCCAAAGATAGAATAACCAAGAACAAGCTCTATTCACTAGAGCAAACCAATAAGAAAGAATCCAACAATACTTATCTCAACAAGGAGAGAACTCAACAATGCAAATCCTAGCCAGAGTGCTAGAGCCCTAATCCACCTCTAGCGCACCACCAAGACTCAGAGATATAAGACTTGTGCCTTCCTTCCTTCAGCAGTTGCAGCTATAGCTGCAGCTGCAACTCTCTTCCAAACTTGCGCTATGATATGTGAGAGAGTGTGTCAAATGAGAAGAGTGCCACCCTTATTTATACTAATATGACCAGTGAACTTTTCCAATGGGGTCGACTTGTCCTTTCTGGGAAATATATTTACTTTATCTTTTTTTGATAGGCCGACTTGACTTCTGGAGTAATATATATATCTTTTGGGGCTTCTTTAATTCTTTCAATGGTTTTCCTTTGACGTCTTAGCATCTTCTTCTATAACAAAGGTTATCCTGGAGGTGAATACCTCCCGCAACTACCAAAAACATCAACACTCCCTCTTAGCCAGGGAGGTATTCTCCATGATGTTTTTCCTCTAGTTCTCATATCCTTGCAAGGCTATGCCATGGTCACATAAACCATGCTATTGGTAGCATCATCACGTCACACATGGCTACACCCAATGTGGACCTTTTCTAGGGCCTCATCACCACTAGAATACACAGGGACCTACTCACCCATAATGTGGCACTAAGACCTACTTGCTCGTAGTGCATCGTCAAGGACCTACTCGCCCATGACGTGTCCACTTGCTCAACTCCCAAGGGACGTATCCTCATGGTCTACTCCCATGGGACACTGGGTGCAACCCCAGGACAACTTGTCACTACTCTGACAAGTGTCATGCTCGACTTCGTCTCAGAGGACCGTTCTCCAAGTCAACCCAGCACGATATGGGGAGAAGATCAAGGGCGTCCCCACAGATCGAACCAGCCCATCTACCTAGGGAGAAGACCCATCTCAGGTCGACCCATCCCAGCACAACTTTGGAGAAGACCCGTCACAAGTCGACCCAGCTCAGTCCATCGAGGAGAAGACAGGGTGAAGGAACAACACACTTGCAGATCGACCCAACCCACTGCCCTAGGGAGAAGATCTGGAGAGTGTCCACACAGGTCGACCCAGCCCACTACTCTAAGGAGAAGACCTGGAGAGATATCTCAACCACATCGGTTACAACCCAAAGATCGTTGGGCACTAACCCAGTACAACTTATTAGTCCGTCGATAAGTGTCATACTCAACTCAGTCCATCGAGGAGTATCGTCATAGAAGAATGCCTCATGAAGCTCCAATCATCAATACTCCCTCTTAACGAGAGGGGCATTCCACTCCAAGTTTATCACGGAAGTACTCAACTTCGACTTGGCAAGAGGCTCGATGAGAACATCTGCAATCTGTGCATTTGTAGGAAGGTACTCCACTAGTACTTCCTTCCTCTACACCATATCTCGAATGTAATGAATCATGGTGGGATCCAATATCTGATCAGACAATCCTGCAAGGAGCTTCCGAAGCGACACTGCTTCGCATACTGCCATACATACTGCAATATACTCGATTTCTGTGGTACTCAAAGCCATAGAAGTTTGTTTCCTGCTACACCAAGAAACCACGGTAGATCCAAAATTGAAACAACACACTAAGGTGCTCTTCCTGTCAACTGCGCTCCCTACCCAATCTGAATCAGCATATCCCTGTAGTCTCACATCAACACTGGAAGCATGTCTCGGGCCATATCCAACTGTGCCTCACAAATATCTCAACACATGCTTCACATCCACCCAATGTATTTGTCTAGGCTAACTCATGAACTGGCTAAGTGCACTCACTGCATAGCAAGTATATTTTCGAATCAATCAAGTCTGAATCAGAAGAAGACTCACTCAACTTCTTCAGATTCATCACCATCAATGTGATCATGGAATTACAGTCCAATATTCCAAATCTCCTCAAGATCTCAACGGTGTACTTCCCTTGTCTCAGGAAGATCTCATCAGTTCTCTGCCACACCTCAAGTCCCAATAAGTAATGCATCATTCTAAGATCCTTCATCTCAAATTCAGAAGCCAACTCATGCTTGCACCAAGTAATGAGATGCTCTGCTCTGGTCAAAAATAAATCATTAACGTACAGGATCAAAATCAAAGACTCACCATCAACAATCTTATAGTACAGGTTGGCATCGACAACACTCTTGCTGAAATATAAACTCATCAGGTATCCATCAATCCTCGCATACCAAGCACGAGGTGTTTGCTTGAGTCCATACAAGGCCTTCTTCAACATACATACATGGAACTCCTTCCCATGAATCACAAAACCATCTGGTTGCTTGATATACACATTTTCCTCAATCTCTCCATTGAGGAAAGTTTTCTTCACGTCCATTTGATGTAATCTCCAACCCAAGGCTGAAATAAGTGCAATAATCGTCTGAATAGAGGTATATCGAGCAACAGGAGAAAAGGTCTCCTCATAGTCTATTCCCTCCACCTGAGAGAATCCTCTGGCCACAAATCTCGCTTTGTGCTTCTCGATGCTCCCATCAGCTGCATGTTTTATCTTATAAATTCACTTGGAAGTCACCACAGACTTCCCTTTGGGTCTTGGAACAATATCCCACACATCATTCTTCATGATGGACTGATACTCCTCCATCATGGCATCTCTCCATACTGGCTGACTAGATGCCTCCTCAGAACAGGAAGGCTCAAAATCGATGATGTGGCTCATAGCTACAACATAGCTCAAGAATCTCTGAGGTCTCTTACTTTCTCTGAAAGTACCACGAGGAGAGCATATCTCACTGCCTCCTGCAGAGTCTAATGAGCCCAAGCAGGCTTCTGTCGACCTACTGCAATATCTCTACGAACATCAACAGGATGTACTGGATCAACTGGATCAAAAGGCTCAACTGTCTCCATGGGCTCAACTGGCTCCCTTTGAACTGTTGAAGGGTGATGGGGAGAAGACATCATCTCCTCATGCGTCTCACTGCCAATCTGTGTGTGAGATCCTCTAGATCTCCTAAAGGCTACCTCCTCCTTAAAGGAAACATCCCTGATCACCTCAATATGTCTCTGACCTGAGATGTAGATCCGATATGCCTTCGACAATTCACGGTACCCAACAAATGTACCCTTCCTGATTGAAAGGTCTAACTTCGTCCTTTTCTCCTTCGGTACGTGAATGTGAACTAGACACCCAAATATCCTAAAGTGTCCAACCAGTCACTATAACCAACATTTCATAGTCACTTCCACTGTCTCATCCATGAGAGCAGATCCACTCAAGCAAGAAACTATCATAGGTCCACACAAATATGAATGCACAAGATCCCCTTAGATTTGTTGTCACTGCTCGTTAAAGATCCCTTGGCATTTGTGCAAAGAGCACAACCTCTACAAATGCCATCATGCTCAACACAGAGTTGTGGAAGCCCCATCACCATCTTCCCCAAAACAGGAGGTTGGGAGAGAGCACTTATATGTTATCGATTTATGGACAGTCATTTTCCAGTTCGGAAAATGGTCTAGGTTGGGCAATTCCTTTCCAATTCAGAAAGTGGTTCAAGATTTCTGATGAATAGTCATTTTCCAATTTGGAAAATTGTCCATATCGAACAGTCATTTTCGTAATGAAAATGGTCTGATAGATTGTTGATGTACCATAGACAGTGATTCCCCTTTGTGGCCAGTGTGGGGAAATGATCTAGGACAATCATTCTTTTGGGCAGTCACTCTGAGTACTGTTCAAGTAGAATGGTCTGCCTTGTCGGGCAGTCATTCTTTCGAAGTTCACAGTTATGAGCATTTTCGAAGAATGGTCCGTTTTGGAGGTTGGTGCAGGACAGTCATTTCCTTAGGAAATGGTCCGGACAGTGATTCCCTAGGGCATGTTATAGCGCAAGTTGTAGGTTGGGCAAAGCTCGGCCCAATGTCACCTCGATGTAGGTCCCGCACTTCAAGGTTGACTAGGTCACTCTAGGGAGACGATCTCAGTGACCCTGGGGGGATTGAGATGGAGATGAATATGGATGGAAATGAAACCCCTATAGGTCAAGTCAAGTTGAGTGAAAGGTGGAAGGAGATGCCTTGTAAGTCAAGAAATTGTTGCCCCATAGGTATAACACTTCTCCGGATGATTGTACATGCCCGAGACACAAGAAAAGACACTATGCAATAGTATATGTTAGTTGGATCAGCAAGTTAAGCGTGTTGTCCCTAATTTGCAGCAATAGATAACAATATATATCAACAAGAAAAAGGTACTATAAGTTGCTCAATAAATGCTAAAGATCAAGTAGAAAATGCAAGAGAAAAACTAGTAATTGACTAGCTAAACTCAAGATGAAAAACCAATACTCTTAGCATAAAAGATAAGCTTGTTGTAAACACTTGTCTGCAGCAAATTATAACAGCATTATGGCTGCAACATTCAATGTATTACAGCAAGAAAATCAGCCACTGAAATCTCCTCAAACTTTGCCAAAAAGTGCGGTAGGACAAGGAGAGTAAGTGTGCAAACTTTAAGCAAAAACCTATGGTTGATAAGAGAGTTATTAAAGCAAGTTAGGGTTTCAACAGCCCTAATGGCTGAAGATGCAATTTCGTAACAGCAACAATAAGTAGCCCCTAGATGGGGACACCCTAGTGGTTGTGAGGTGCCCAAGGCACAAGGAAAACAATCCACTTTGCAAGAAGTAAAAATCATCGAAAGTCAAGGAGAGCTTCCAAGAGGTCCCTCTCTAAGCCATGTAAAGAGTATGAGGTGGATGGGGTCAAGACTCAATGGGCATAGGGCTCATGACCTACTAGGGGTCATAGTGTCTCATTCATGGGTGCCTTTCTAGAGGGTGTGCGGTACCTTCGTCCGCAATGCACTTTTTCCAAGCCCATCATTTTCCTTTTATCCTTCTTTGTTTATATTTTCTTTCATAATAGCATAAGGAGAGTTTGAAGGTCACTGGCCTGGCGTGATGACCAAGTGGTGGCAATGTCACCCACAAATACCAAATGGAAATGAGAATGTTGGCTCGTGATGAGACCCCCTTTCTCTCAGCCGTGCAATTGAGAGTCATTTCCCTGGTTTGGTGACCAGATGATAACAATGTCATACCACTAGATATCTATGGACGTGATAGGTCGACTCGTGATGAGACTTCTTATCCTTCAACTAACCTTTTAAGCATTTTTTATTATATTGTGGGTCCCCTTTTATTCAAAGATAAGCGTTTCATTACTTTCTTGGGTGATCCATGGGCGAAGCATCCGGAACGTTTATATACGGCTTTTATCTTTTACCCAACACCAACCCCTATGGGCCTTTAGCCCCTTCTTCCCATAGAATGAGAGACAACCCCTTCTTGGGTCAATACACCCTAAAATCCCAAGAGATAAGGAAATGGAGGGAAATAATGATGGAAAATGGTAAGTATGGTCGAGAACGGTACGATGGCTCATTAAAGGATTTCTCAGTAGCAAACCCATTCCCAAAGAAGACCACTTACTAGGGCACAATGTCAACCACCAAGGTGAAGCAGCGCAAAAGGCATAATGTCCAAGCACATATCATGAAATCTAGAGGAATCTAAGATACAACATAATCAAATGGCTTAGATATTGAAATGATGCTCACCATAACACTGACTTGTACCTCATGGAGCAAGGCCCATTGCCTTCCAGAAGCCGGCTGGTGTGGTGGATGCCATCTGTAAACCTATGACCATCTTTGGTGGTGAGTGGGTTTTCCATCTATGCAAAGGGAAATGTTGGTCATGTAGTCTCTCGACACTCCATATCTGCAACCCGTGGGCCTCGAGACATCATCTCCTTAGTTATCCACAAAATGGGGATAATAGGACAAACTCATTCTCTCCAAGTTGCACTATGATTAGTGCCGGAGGATGGGCCCAGTTAGGTGAATGGTACAGGTTCAACAATTAGGGATAGTCATTCCCTAGGGCAGACTCATTCTCTCCAGGTTGCACTGTGATTAGTGTCAGAGGAATGGCCCAGTTAGGTGAATGGTCCAGGTTCAGAAATCAGGGACAATTATTTTTCTATGCTTGAGAAGAATAGTCCAGATAGCCCATGACTGAAGCTTCACTTTCCGAGGGCAAATGCTCTTCTAGATCTCACAAGATGTCAGTGGGAGAATGGCCCAGATGACTCAGTTTGTATCATGATATTGTTTATGCAGATTGATATCAGATGATATGATTGTTGTAGAGACTGTATGTCTCTGGATAGTAGTTGTATGCTATTGTGGTGGATGTGATCCACTGGTAGTGACTGTGTGTCACTGGTTAGTAGCAGTGTGCTACTGAGAGTGGTTGTGTACCATTGGATAGTAGTTGTATACTACTATTAATAGACATAGTTGTGTTCTATTGGATGGCATTGTTCCAATTGCCATGGAGACTATATAGTTGGATAGTGATGACGGTGCTCGTGATTCGATCATGA
>JASDQU010100775.1:334027-344774 GCA_032191745.1 Picea mariana
TCTTTCCAGACACAGACTACAAGTTTGATACCACACGAGCTCACATCCATTGATTGTTGAACATGTGAATCTATACATCCTAGGACATCCATAGTGCAACATGACTTCGCCCCATGCAACCAAGGTCTATGGGTAGCTCTCAATAGCTACAACATGTCCCCAGAACATCCACTCCTTGTGCATCAGTCCCTGATCATGTGCACTCCTGTCTCAGTGCCAACCCTTTTCATGCTGGATGAGACCCACCAAACTCAGTGCCAACCCTTTTTCATGCTAGATGAGATTTTTCCATACTCAGTGCCAGCCCTTTTTCATGCTGGATGAGTTTCACCTGTCACTCCCTCTAAAGAGGGACCACACCAAGCTTGTCCCTAAAGTACTCGAACTTCGTCCTCGATAGTAACTAGGTGAACACATCCGTAACCTGATCCTCGTTAGTCACGAACTGGAGCCTCACTGCTCCCCTCTGTACAAGATCCCTGATATAGTAGTATATAATCTCAATATGCTTCAACCTGTCATGGAACACCAGGTTCTCTGACAACTTCATGCAACTCTAGTTGTCACAGCAAATGCAGGTCGCCTCTAATCTGAGACCAAATAACCTAGACAACAGCTTCTGAAGCCATATTGCTTCTCTGCTCACTGCACATGCTACCACATACTCAACTTCAGCCATATTGAGTGCCACACATGACTACTTTTTGTTGCTCCACGAGACCAAACTGGAGCCAAGACTGAAACAGTATCTGGAAGTGCTCTTCCAGTCAACAATACTACCAGCCCAATCTGAATCTGTGTATCCATACAATCCAAACTCTTGGTCAGATCTATACTAGAGACCATGATCTAGAGTACCCTTAAGGTACCTCAACACATGTTTTACTACAACCAAATGAACCTGTTTGGGCTGCTCCAAATGCTGACTCGGGGTGTTCACAACAAAACATATATCTAGACTTGTGTTCGTCAAATACATCAACGAGCCCACTATCTGCCTATATAAGGTAGAATCCACAATCTCTGAAGTTGTATCCTGCAAAAACTTAAGATTTGATACCATCGGTGTAACGATGGCCTTACACTCCAACATCTCGAACCTCTTCAAGATTTCCACAACATACTTTCCTTGATTTAGGAAAATCCCATTTGATCTCTGCCAAACTTCTAGTCCCAAGAAGTAGTGCATCATTCCTAAATCTTTCATCTTGAATTATGCAGCCAATTCTCTCTTACATTCAGTGATGATATTTTTCGCACCTGTTACAAACGGGTCATATACATATAGCAATAGAATCATCGGTTCACCATCCTCAACCTTAAAGTAAAGGTTAGTATCTACACTGCTCTTGGTAAAACCCAAGCTCACCATAAAATTGTAAATCCTACCATACCATGCTTTGGTTGCCTGCTTCAATCCATATAAAGCCTTCTTTAATCTACACACATGAGTCTCCCTGTCATGTGTCTCGAATCCAAGTGGTTGCTCCACATAAACTTCCTCTTTTATTTCACCATTCAAGAAGGTTGTCTTTACATCCATCTGGTGCACCTTCCATTTTATCATAGCAGCCAATCAAAGTATAGTCCTGATCGAGGTATATTTTGCTATGGGAGAAAAAGTTTCTTCATAGTCAATCCCTTCCTTTTGAGAGAAACCTCGGGCCACAAATCTTGCCTTATATTTTTCAATACTGCCATCAGCTGCGTGTTTCGTCTTGTAGATCCATTTCGAACTCACCACATATTTTTCCTTTTGTCTGGGAACCACATTCCAGACATCATTCTACATAATGGATCGGTATTCCTCTGCCATGGCATCTTTCCATACTTGATTTTATGCAGCCTCTTCATAACTAGAAGGTTTTGCATCCATTATGTCATACAAGCATGCTAAGTAGCTGAAATACGGCTTCGACTTCTTACTTTCCCTGCAAGATTTCTCTGGGGCACCAATTCTTTCTGCATCTTTGATAAGCTCTTGTGCCCAAGCTGGTCTTCTCTTGCGAGAAGGTATCTCAGCTAGTTTCTGAGGTTCTACCATGTCATGATCCTCTGGAATGACTTCCTCTGGTTCAATTGTCTCTGGAACTTTAGGAACTTCATTCTCTTCTTCATGTGCCTCTTCTACACGGATCTGTTTGGATTTATTTAAAGTTGCATTCTCATCGACGGTTACATCTCGACTGATTTCCACTTTCAGGTGATCGAGAATATATATCCTATAAGACTTCGATGTGTTAATGTAACCAACAAATATGCCCTTCCATCCGGAAGGGTCCAACTTTGTCCTCTTTTCCTTGGGGACATGAACAAATACAGGGCAGCCAAATATTCTGAAATGACTGACTTCTAGCTTCTCTCCTGAAAACATTTCCTCAGGTGTCTTGTTTTCAAGCACCTTGTGGGGACTTATGTTCTGCATGTACACTGTCGTCTTCGTTGCTTCTGCCCATAGATGCATAGGAAGATCTTGATCATGGATCATGGCCTTTACTGCTTCCATGATTGTTCGGTTCTTCCTTTCATCTATTCCATTATGTTGGGGATATAGGGAGTAGAAAGCTCCCTCTTAATCCCAACTTCCTTGCAATACTCCTCGAATTCTTCAAAGGTGAATTCACCTCAGAAGAATTCAATTTTGTCCTCTTTTCCTTGGGGACGTGAACAAATACAGGGCAGCCAAATATTCTGAAATGACTGACTTCTGGCTTCTCTTGTGAAAACATTTCCTCGAGTGTCTTGTTTTCAAGCACCTTGTGGGGACTTTTATTTTGCACGTACATCGTCGTCTTCGTTGCTTCTTCCCACAGATGCATAGGAAGATCTTGATCATGGATCATGGCCTTTACTGCTTCCATGATTGTCTGGTTCTTCCTTTCAGCTATTACATTCTGCTAAGGGTTATAGGGAGTAGAAAGCTTCCTCGTAATCCCAACTTCCTTGCAATACTCGAATTCTTCTGAGGTGAATTCACCTCCATTGTTTGATTACAAGGTCTTTATCTTTCGCTCTGTCAAGTTTTCTACCAGAGCCTTGAACTCTTTGAATTTGCCAAAAATTTCATTCTTTTCTTTTAACAAATAAATCCAATTTTTACGTGAGTAATCATCAATGAAAGATACATAATATACATAACCACTTAGTGAAGCTGTCGACATCAGTGCACATATGTCTGAATGCACGATGTCCAAGACTCCTTTGGCTCTGCTATCGCTATTGGGAAAGGAGTGCTTCATGTTCTTTCCTTGTGCACATCCTTTGCACACACCATCTAGTTCTGCTTGGATTTCTAGAAGACCTGTCACCATTTTGCTCACAACCGGAAGACCTTTGTAGTGTAGGTGAGCAAATCTCCTATGCCATAGTTCACTAGGATTCACAATATCATGAACCATTGCGAAGTCTGAACGTCCTTTTAATTTGTAGAGTCCTCCTTCTTCAACTCCAATCACTACTGCATCATCAAGGGTCTTCCCTCTAGGCCACATAAGAACTTAACCATCAATAAATGCTACTCTAAATCCTTTCTTGTCCAATGTTGAAATTGAGAGAAGATTCTTCTTTAAACATGGAACATAGAGAACTTCTTTCACCTTCATTGGCTTGCCTGAGTATAACTTGTAGTAAGCTTCTCCATCACCTTTGATTGGATACTGATAGTCATCACCCAATTTCACCTTGTGAGGTGAATCTTTATGAATAAGTTTGGATAAGGAGTCTTCATAGCCTGTCATGTGCTTGGAAGCACCACTGTCTATCAACCAAGTGTCACTTACACGAGCAACAGTACATGTGAGGGCTGAGATAAGAACATAATCCTCATCACTTGATTCAACTTGCTTTGCAACCTTCTTGGGAGGCTCATCATCTTCAGTTGTGTGAACTTGATGCCTCTTACTTCCTTTCTTATTCTTAATTTCCATAATGAGGGGGCAATCGCTAACAAAGTGTCCCAATTCCTGACAACAATAACATCTAATCTTTGAGTTGTCTCTTTGATCCATCTTAAACTTCTTAGGTAAAGAATGCCCCTTCTTGTTCTTTCCTTCCCTGGAGTGGGTGGCTAGGGCTTGATCTTCATCTACCATATTTTCTTCTCTTACAATTGTCATAGCTTCTTCCTGGCTACAATCTTCCCAAAGCCCACTGAACTTGGGAAGATTCTTTCTTGAACAAATTCCTTAGATGAATGCTTCCCATGACCTTGGGAGGCCATTCAAGGTAGTCATCACCATCTCTTCTGTTGGACAACTGAAAGGGGGGGGGTGAATCAGTTGTTACCGTGCTAAAACAATTATGCTTATTTTAAACTCTTTGCAGAGCACTCAATGACAATCACAATAATGTAGGAAAGTAAGCAATAGAACATTCAACATCAATCACACATATGAAATATACAGAGAGATATTTCCTGAGGAAACCCATAAAGGGTAAAAACCTCTTCTTCTTGGTATGATAAGTAATCTTTACATTCTGTAGCAACTTGCTGAGAGCACCAACTCTCTGTTTTCTCTGGCACCTACTAGAAAGAAGCACCAACTCCCTGGTTTCTCTAGCACGCACTAGAAGGAAGCACCAACTCCCTAAGTGTTTTAGCACCAACTTCCAGTCTCACACGCACCAACCTGTATAACAAAGAACAACAGTTCTCCCTTGCACCACCCTGCCACCCTAGTTTCTCTGGCTGCAATCGGATGGAAGCTACAACTCCCTGTGTTCAAGCACCCACTTGAACCTCTGAAAAAAAACAATCCTCCCTAGCACCTCCCTACCACCCTAAAATATAAATATTTTCTACTGAAACTTATTACAGTGATTCAATAGTTGCCATTGGCTTACCAGGCTTATCATTGTTCTGCTATGCTGCTCTGCTCTCCTGTATCAGTGTCTCTCTGCCTGCATCTTCTTGCGCTTTCTGATCTTCTACTTTTCTCTACAAATGCACCTCAGCCTTCTTTTACTATCTCAGCTATGCATCTATGTTATTTGCTTCTGCTGCGCTTTATGCTATGCCTCTTCTGTGTATTTCAGCTCCTGCCCACAGCATGCTATTTCCTATGTGTAATTCCTCTCCACAGCAGCCTCCATCTCTTCTCTGTTCTACGTATTTATACTATACGTGCACCTTCTTCGTCCTCCATGCACAGTGCCTCTGCATGCTCTTCATCGTGCCACTGTTCTGCTCATCAGGTTGTTCACTACCACTCCACTTTTTGATCTGCTTCGCACGCTCAAGCCTCAAAAAGAAAAAACTGCATCTCGCTACTGTCTATCCATCATCTGTTACTCATCTCTGAGTTTTATCTCACACTGCACATACTGTTGTTTTCCCTTTCTTACAATTCAACTCATTTTTCATTCAGAACAACCAACCTTCCACAGTCATTACGTCTCCATTTTATCCTATACCATCTATTCAGTTACACCTTGAATCTCCAAGAAAACGCATCAGCAACTAAATCGCCAACCGTCCAATAATCATGATTCAGTTCTGCTAACTGGATCGTAACTAATCGATTACCTCTGAGGTGAAACAGTAACCCTTCAATCAAGTTTCCAATTAACCAGTACCGTTGGATTAAATCCGCAGGATTTTGCATTTATCTCATATGCCCACTAGCTGTGACCGAGTGCTAAACAGAATTTGAATTTCGTGATTTCGCATCTCGACATTCCTGTGATGAAGGATCTCGACACTCCAAGTCACGATCGTCAAAACTCCGAGATGGAGCTTAGCACCGCTAGCTTCTTCCCCTCACGTGACCACTGGTGGTGACCACAGGCTGCGCCAAAAGGTGCTTCATATTTCGCGAACTTATAAACTTTATCAAGCTTGATCAACGATCGAGATCTCCAATGATTCGACAATCCAGATCTCATCGCGATCTCGCATATCGTGATTCCTGTGATGAAGGTTCTCGATACTCCAACTCTTGATCGCCGAGACTCAGAGATGGAGCTTAACACCACTAACTTCTTCCTCCATCTTCCGCAGATGTAACCACTGGCTATGACCACAGCCTTATTCGAAAACGCATTTCGCACTTTCGCGTCTCGAGTATTCTGTGATGAGTCCTCTCGACTCTCCATGTTCCAAACTCCGAAATAGAGCTTGGCTTCTCTAGCTCTGCTCTCCAGCTCTCGACAATGTGACCACTCGCCAATCAAACGAGCACTTCGCTCCTTTGACTTTCCAGTCAGCGAAACGATGATCTTTCACCATGTGTCCCTCTTGGATCAACGGTCAAGATCTTATCGCGATTTCGCCACTTCACGAGCCTTCTTCATGCCTGATCAAAGATCTACAATCCTCGGTGATCTGACAATCCAGATCTTTTCATGATCTCGCATATTGCGAGTTGGGAGGTTAGAGAACTTCCTTCCTTTGACCTTTTAGTTAGCGAAATGATGATCTGTAACCACGTGTCCTACCCGAAGATGGACGGTCCTCCTTCTTTCGAGATTTTGTAAGCCCGCTTCACCTTGCACTTTAAAGAATGTGCAAGTTCTCCTGGATCCAACGACAGTTGGACCCCGCGCTCGGATCTAACACCCGAGATCTGTCCTCCATCTGCGCGCTCGACCTATCTGAATTCAGATCTGACGGTCATCGGGAATTCTCAATGGGATCCAATGATCACTGTCGCTTCTCCTCCCGAGCTTACACATTCTCCTGACTTGGAATAATTTCTAAGTGTCAAAGGCCTCTACCTTTGATCCGTCTAAGATCCTGAGTACGCTATCTCTCTTGAGCTTTGGCAATGAGTTAACCTCGTCCCTGGTGCACACCTATGCACTGCGTGCGACTCTGCGCTAATCCTCCTGAGCTTACGTTGTTCCTGTTTTTCCATCGCTGCACACTCTGATCTTGCCATCAATGACAAGCACACTCTGCCTGTAAACATGCCAACAATCTCCCCCTTTGGCATTGATGGCAACCCTGAACGACTGTGCTAATCTGTTTGGACCTCCAACTGTAGCATCTTGTCCGGACCACTCCTTTTCTCCCCCTTTGACATCAATGTCAAAGAAAACATGCTCCCCCTGAGCTGTTGCAGTATTTTTAGGAGGTATCAGATATTAAACCAACACAAACTCCCCCTGACAGGATGGACTCTCTTATTTGAGGCCTGCAGAATATTTGTATCTAAACCAGAGTCTTTTCCTTTTGATTCTTGGATCTGTTCATCTTCATCTTCAACTGTGTCCTCTGTAGCAGACTCAATATTGCCAACCTCTCTTACTGGGACTCCTTCATCAACCTTTTCTTGTTATAACTAGATGACTCCCCCTGTCATTGTTCTCTCTCTGCTTCTGATTGTTCTCCTCCTTTGTTTCTAAAAAGATTAGCTTTCCCTGACAAGGTCTTTCCTCTTGTTATCTCTACAGAATGTCATGTATATAATTTTGTACATCAGAATATTGTTGTTGCGAATGTCGTTGTCCTACTTGAACACTACGCAATTGTAGCTTGTACTTTTTAAATGACCCTTGGATCTCCCCATTGATTCTCATCACTCTCTATTACTGCAAATTCATTTTTCTTCCATGATGCATACAATCCAAGGGTTTTATGACCATATTCAATCACAATAAAAAACTGCTACAACCACTCTCATACCTACTTTTCTTTTTCACAGACGAAGGACCTGTATCAGGTTTCTTACGAGTACTGATTTCTACCTTGTTGTATCCAATACCAAATTTGTCATTTGGTGATCTTTGACTATCCAAGACTTTATCTAGGGTCATGGAACTGTTCAAGAACTTGATTTGGGTGCTTGACTTCTCAACCTTCAAAACTTCTGCTTCCAGCTTATGACATGATTCTTCTCCTACTTCTTCCATGGGATAAATGCTAACTGAACATTCTTTTATTGTATCTGAATCTTCTTCTTTACTTGCAGGGGAGGATTCAACATCAACATTGTTGTTTGTCCTTATGCTTTTAGCCACCACTTGTCCTGAGTTTACAGACTTTATCTTACAGTCTTTGGAAAGGACCACCTCTTTACATCCTCTGTCACACATTTGACTTACATTGTGCAAATTATGTTTCATCCTATCTATAGGAAGATCATCCTGAGAATCTCCTTTTCCATTACTTAAACTCACCATCCCTTTATCCTTGTTTTTACCTGGTTCATCATTTTCAAGGATCACATTTCCTGTTTTGATTTTGCTTATAAGCAGAAGCCTATTATTTTCTCCAATCATGTGCTTGGAACATCTACTGTCTATATTCTAGGGGTTCTTTTGTCTTTGAGCCGACAACACTAATCCACACTTATCACTTTCTTTCTTCTTCCAAACCTTGACATTTTCAGCAGAGGAATTCAAATCTGATTTATAGTTCTTTAAGCGACAATCAACAGCTTTATGCCCATAGTTATGACAGATGTAGCATTCTGATTCGTTGATTAAAGAGTCAAAACGATTGTTATGCGTAACCTGTGTCCTTTTCCCAACCATCAAGTGATTTGCAATCTATGGAGGTTTTTTACTTGGGTGTCTCATTCGTTGTTGTGGCAGATATCTATACCTTGAATGTCTTGCTTGCTCATATCTAAATTTTAAAGAACAGTTACAACTTTGTGACCAAAGTTAGAACAAAAAAAACAATATCCATAGAAAAATCCTTGGTACCTGGAAAATGGTTGTCTTCTTTGAGCAGGTCGATTTCCTCCATGCTGATGATTTCCTTGAGCAGGGAGTGCATTATTTCCTTGTTCTACAGATTCAGTCCTGGCACCTTTTTCTTTACTCCTCCTGGGCAGTTGATTGTCTTCCTTTGTTTCTGCAGGTTTGTTGTTGTCATTGGTTGTAGATTTGACAAACTTGATGAAGTCTTTGTTGCTTGGATGACCACTACTTGATCCCTCTTCATAACACAAACCTGTTTTTAACTTTGGATTCCTTTGCTGATTCAGAATGGTGGCTAATCCTTCTGAGGCTTTGATACTTGACAGATTCTGATTATACAAGGCTTGAAACTTCTCCAACTCTTTCCTAGTTTTCACTACTTCTTCTTCCAGAGCTTTACATCTTGCCTTATTTTCTCATAATTGTTGTTTCAGAATGTCCTCGCTTTTCTTTGCCTCTTCTAATTCCACTTTTAGCAAAGGAAAGTCTTCATCATGCTGTTTACTGTCTTTCTTGAACTGTATCAACAATTGTTTTTGCTTTCTGTTCTTAATTTTGAGTCTGTCAATCTCTTCCAGTGCACTGATCAGTTCTCCTTCCATATCAACCACAGCTTCTTCATCATTATCATCACTGCCTGTGCTTTTATTATCATAATCCTCTTTGGCCATGAGCATGAAGTCATTTACCTTATCTTCACAAGAAGAGTCACTATCGGTGTCTTCTGAGGAGTAATCATTGTTTACACGTAAACTTTTCTTTCTATCAAATCTTTTGGATTTGTACTTCTCTTCACCTTCAGAGTTCTAGTCCTTCTTCTTGTGTGGACACTCATTTGCAAAGTGACCTATCTTACCACAGTTAAAACATTTGAGGGGAAGTTTGCCTTGATATTTTCCTGATCCTTTCTTTAACCTTCTCACAAATTTTGCCTCAATATCATCTAAATATGAATCAGTATCCTTGTCTGCTTTAAAAGATGCTTCTCTAGTAATGGATTTATCTTTGTTGATTCTCATTTCATATGCAGTTAAAGTTCCTAAGAGTTGATCAATGGATAGAGTTTTAAGATCATTTAGTTCTTCTATTGCGGAGACTTTTGGATTAAATTTATCAAGCAAAGATCTTAAAATCTTCTGAACTAAAATTGATTCTTCAATCTTCTCACCAAGACCCTTCATGGTATTCACAAGTTCTTCAACTCTCAGAAAATACTTCCCAATGGTTTCATCTTCTTTCATCTGTAGCTTTTCAAACTGTACTCTATAGGTTTGAAGCTTGGCATCTTTTACCTTCTCATTACCTTCATAACTGCTAATAAGTTTATCCCACATTTCTTTGGCAGTTTGAAGATGCATCATCTTTACAAACTCGGCTTCTGCAAGTCCATTCAAGATAGCATTCATTCCCTTAGCATTAAAGCTAATATCTAACTCATCATCCTTGGAAGCTAGCACAACAGGCTTTATGTATCCAGTCTCTACTACATCCCAAACATCAACACCTAAGGCCATTAGGTATGTTCTCATTCTAACCTTCCAGAAGGCAAAATTTGTTCCATCAAACAGAGGAGGCTTAGTGGCTGAAGTCCCTTCATGACTTGTCATATTTAAGCTTACAGATCTACCTTTAGATAAAAGGAACCGGCTCTGATACCAATTGTTGGAAACTGAGAGGGGGGGGTGAATCAGTTGTTACCGTGCTTAAACAATTATGCTTATTTTAAACTCTTTACAGAGCACTCAATGACAATCACAATAATGCAGGGAAGTAAGCAATAGAACATTCAATATCAATCACACATATGAAATATATAGAGGGAGATATTTCCTGAGGAAACCCATATTGGGTAAAACCCTCTTCTTCTTGGTATGATAAGTAATCTTTACATTCTGTACATTATCATACATATGAGCTCCAACTCATTGTGAGGCTACAACCTCTGTTTTGCAAGCTGCAACTTGCTAAGAGCACCAACTCTCTGTTTTCTCTAGCACCTACTAGAAGGAAGCACCAACTCCCTGGTTTCTCTAGCACCCACTAGAAGGAAGCACCAACTTCCTAAGTGTTCCCGCACCAACTGGATGGAAGCACCAACTTC